>CAUYUJ010016089.1:91860-170803 GCA_963575745.1 Prorocentrum cordatum | reverse complement strand
ATACACACATGGCAACCGCTGTTGCGAATGTTTCAGGTGCATGGGGCGCGCACGGGGCCCGAGGTAGCGCCCGAGGAGCCCCCCCGCGCCCCGCCCCACCCCGCCCCCGCGCGCAAACGAGACAGACAAACGCACGCACGCGCGACAGCGCACGCGCGCCAATGCGCTTCCTCTAATCTGTTTTGTTGTTGGGCGCACCCGAGGATGCGCGGTCCTCTGCGGTGGTTCTCTCAAGATGCTCTGCGGGTCTCCTCGCGGTTCTCTGTTCAATCTGTGCAACTTCGCCTGCGTCAGCGGCGCGTTTGCCGCCGACGAGGGCCCGGCGTTTCCGCGGGGCAGGGCCCGAGGCCGAGGTGCCGATGAAAGAGTGAGGAGGGAATGAAGGGATCTGCCTTGGCAAGGGCAAGGGGGGGAAGCGCGGTGGATGGGGGGGGGCGGGGGGCGAGCGGTCCAAACGCCCTGCGGGCCTCGGCGAAGCGAGCTCTCTGGAAGCTGGAGTAGGGGGGGGGGCGTTGGATGGGCGGCGTGGCCGACGTCGCTCGGCGAGGGGCAATGTTCCGTTTGCCCCCTCGACGCACTCCCGTTCGACCCCAGCTCCCGCCCGCGGCCATTATGGTTCGGGTGCGAAAGCGCCAGACACGCTCGACTCCCCAGGTGATGACGCGGGCAACACTCGGTTGGATGTTGAGAATCGAAGCTGGTGAGAATCTCGCCCAGTGCCTTTTGGGGCCCCATGCCAGATTTGCCCTGGGCGCGAAAGATTTGCGCGTGATATCCTATTGCGCATCAAAAGCTGGCGCCGCGGGCGGCGCGCGCGATTTCGCATGCAATCCGACGCTCCCCAGCGGAGACGCTGCAAAACGCTTCGACACGTTGCCCCCGACGAGGCCCGATAATCTTGAGTTGCGTATCCTTTGGGCGCCACGGGACGTTCGGGCCGGTGCTCCTCCTTCGCCTCGCGCTTCCCATGCCCTTCCTTTTTCCGCCCCTCATGCCCCCTTGCTCCACTTCATTGCTCTCGTCGTGCCCGCCTTATCTGCCCCCGCCTCCGCCCTTTGCTCGCCGCCCATCGCCCCCCTCCCCCCCCTCCTGCGGATGTGCTGCGCTTCTTATCACCCGCATCGTTTTCTGATTTTCCACTCCTCTGTCTGCGCGCGTTTGTCTCGCGTTCAACGCGCGGCGCCCTGCGTTTCGCCTCGCGAGGCGTTTCGCGATGAGCTAGCCGCTGGCCCCGGCATCAGCGAAAACGTCCAAGTCATATACGATAATGACGAGTGGGAACCTGCGTATCGGGACCATCCTTGAGTTCAACAAGCTGCACGCAACAATGACAAGCCCCCTGCCCCTCTCGCGGTTTACGTTGACGGCGCGTCGTACACTAGACAGAGGGCGCGTGCCCATCAAGAGTCCCTGTTTTGCTTCGCGAAGTACAATCTCATCGCATGCAAGAGACATCTCATCTGCGCGGTGAGAAATCGTCGTGTTGCGATTGTGGGTGCAAGAGTGGGATGTTCTATTTCATATATCCACCATGTTCCGATGGCCAATAAAAACCATGGTGGATCGGGTTCGGCCGCCCGTAAAACTCGATGGTAAAAAGTGGGGGGCTTCTGAGGTCTGGGGCAGTCTTTCAGTTGATCTCATTTACAAGGCATGCGTGCTTCAACTGAAAGGGGACTGGGCTGAGTGGGTAACCGCGCTCGGATTCGCATCGTGGAATTCTGCGTGCCATCCATGCCCCATGTGATCGTCTGCGCAATGCACCTTGCATGAACGTGTCGTTGGCTGGTCTTCCATGGGGCGATTCAGTGAATTACCCGGATGCGCGCAACGCTTGCGAGATCGACATTGTCTTGGGTACCCGGGACAAGTGGCAAGCATTGTTCGCTGATGGAGGGCTGCGCTATGACGAGCGCTTCTCCAGAAAGAAGCGCGCGCGGGCGGGGTGCTCCTCAGAGCTGGCGATCGTCTCGTCCCTAACTCTGATCTGGTCGACGTAGGCTTGCTGGCGCGCCATGCGCTTCCGTTCCGGGTCGCGTTCTGGCGTCGCCGAACGGATGCAGGAGGTGCGCTGCTGGACCCAGTGACGCGGTGGAATCCAATGTTCGACGCGGCGCTGGGGAGAGGCCCCCAGACGTCTACCTGCATAGACGCCCTTCACGCGCTGCACTTGGGCGCGGCTGCGAGAGCGGCGAATCCCTGGCGCCGCCCTGGCCCCGGCGAGGTCATGGTGGAACGCGCTTGCCGCGCTCTTAGACATGAGTTGCACGAGTTTTATAAATCGGAGACCATCCCTCTGTCTAGTAGGACTGGCAGGCTGACGCCAGGCATGCCCGGCAGCGCCTCTGCTCCTGAAATGCGCGCAAAGGGGGCGGAGACAGGGTGCTCGTTCAAATTCGTCGCCCACGCCAGCTACAAACCGTTTTCCCAGACCGATAGCTGCGTGGAGATATTCAATGCGCGCAAGCACCCAGTGGAATGCATGAACGTGCTCGAGACATCGCCAGGTCGAAAGATCCCGCCTCATACACATCAGAAGTTGTCAACTTCGTGCATCGAACACTTCAAAGCATACGACAGAGCAGATGGCATTTTCACGCCAATTCATCATCTCTTTGCACGCCTGACGGTGCGCATGTTTTTTTCGGCAATCCTCGGCGCCATTCGACGTGGCACGACGAAGCATTCAACAAGGTCATCCGCAGCGTAGCTGACAGATCGCACAGGCGGGCATGGGAGGAGCGGATTTTTCAGCGGTTGCGTCTTCACGGCAACATCGTGCATAATTCATGGTTCGCTGCAGTCTGACTCAGTTTCTACGTTGACGGTTTGCAGAAAAAAACACAGCGTTCGCACGCTGTCGGGACCTAAGGCCTAAGGGTAACAAGTAATCGGGGCAGTTTTCGCCAAGAGTTCAATTTCGCACACCCGCGCGCTGCCCCCTCCGAAATATTTTTCCTACTCGCCCTGTTGCTCCTCCTCGCCTTTCTCCGTCCTCATCGCCCTTTCGGCCTTCATTCATCCTGCTCTGCTCTGCTACCTCCTCCATCCCACCCCCCTCTTGCCCCCGCCCCCCTTCTCGCCCCCCCCCCCCCCCCTTCGGCGGCCGCCGTTGCCCCCCTTCCCGGGGCAATGGCGGCCGCTGAGGGCCCGAGGGGCGCTCGCGCGGCCTTCGCAATGAAAGCATTCACCGCGTAGAGAGGGGTCGAGGATGGGGGAAAATAGCGAACGGCAGAATCGTAGGGGTGGCGGGCAAAGGCAGCGGCAGCTGCTCCTCCTGCTCGCCGCCATCGCTGCCGCCATGAACGTCGACGTCGTCGTCGTCGCCGATCCCCCCGCCGCCCCGAGTGCGCCCCCGCTTGGTTCCTGGAGACGGGGGGGGGGGGGGGGGGGGGGGGGGGGCGCGAGTCTGCGAAAATGCGGGGCAAGCCTGCTCATGAGCAGAGTGGGGCGGCCACCCCATCACCTATCGCACCGCTGCCGCGCTGCCATTTCAGGGCCGAGATCTCTCAGGCGGAATGGCCGAGCGCAAGAGACCGCCATCCGAACCATTGTTCCAGCCAGCACGTGCGAAACCTGGAGATCCGCCCCCAGAACATTTCAAACTTCAGGCTGCCCCCGCGCGCCCCCCCCCCCCCCCCCCCCCCCCCCAGGCAGCGCGAAGGCCTTCGCCGCCGAGATTGAGAAGACGCGCGGCGCGCTTCACGACCGCACATATGCGACAACAGCGCGGTGTTAGGCGCTACCACTGAGCAGAGGCCTGACGGCCGCAGAGCTGTTCAGCGTTTATTTTTCTTTTTATATATACACATGTATATGTATGTATGTATATATATATATAAATATATGGTGGGGGGGCGTCATATTGGTTCGGTTCGCTGGGCGCCGCGGCCCGCGAGTTCGACGCGGCAGCACGGGGGTGTGATAATGGGGGCGTAACTTCTGTCGTTGGAATGGCGTCTGCATTTCGGCTCGTCGCTCGCCCTGTGAAGAATGGCACCGTTCTGATGACGCCCGCATGCGCCACGTGGGGCTTCATGAACGCATGTGTATCTGGCCGCTACCTTCACGTTGAAGGGCGCAGGGATAGGGATTCGGTCAAAATGGCGAATGAGACGAACCAAGTGGTCAGCGCTATCATGTTTTATGTGACGACACGGCTGTGCTACTACATCACCGAACAGCCCCTCATGTGCCATTTCTACAAGTACGCATGCTGCGCAACTCCTATCAAGAGCGCCCGAGGGCGGCCAGTGTTCACCAACCAGAAAGCGCTTGGACACGAGATGCCGAAACCTACGCAATTCTTGTTGGCTTGCCCAGATAAGTACAGCCACCCGCCGGTTCGCTCGAAACCGAAAGGGAAGTCAGTGGAAGGAGCTCCAACGTGCCAGGGATACTATACCATGTCAGGTGGATGGCTCAACGGTCACAAAGGTCTCCGAGGTGCCGAGCACTTCCCGACGCAGCTTGGACAGGCCATAGCAAAGTGCATAGTGTGCAGTTCGGGTGCAGCGCCAGCGCGCTGAGAATTGCGGCCCGCGGCCCTTCTTTACTGAGAGGAGTCGCGTTCGCACTGCATATTTCCGTGAGCGCATGCAAGATTTTGCCCGCGAGATGCGTGGTAGCGCAGTGTTTTCTGCAAGTGCGCTCTTGGCCGCATGAATGCGGTGAGCACGCATGCAGCGGCATGCAGCGGTGCGCTGCGCTGAATACGTCTCGATCCGAGGTGGCTGGAGGAGGAGGAGGGGGGGGAGGGGTGGATGGGGGGGGAGGAGGAGGGGGGGGAGGGGGCAGGGAGAGGGGTGCAGATATGTAAGAGGAAGACGAGGAGGAGGAGGAGGAGGAGGAGGAGGAGGAGGAGGAGGAGGTTATGGGGGAGGGGGAGGGAGGCGGAGGAGGGGGGGGGGGGGGGGGGCCCCCCCGCAAGCCGAATGGGTCGACAGCCGTTATAGGGCGAGAGCACGCAGCAGAAACCCGAAACGCTACGAGACGCGCGGCAAAAAGAGGGCGCGCGATGAGAAAGAGCTCAACGATGCCTCGGGCGGCGCGAGCGAGAGCGGATCGCGTGGATTAGGGTGTCTTGGTCTTGCGCCACCAGTCGAAGATGGAAGGGGGGAAAATGGGTGGGGGTGGCGGTGGGGGGGGGGGGGCTAGGAGGAGGAGCAGGAGGAAGGGGGCGGGGGGGCAGGGGGTGGGCGGGAGGGTGGGGAGTGGGGAGGAGACATTGCTAGGTATGCGCTCGCGTCATACCTGACGCCCGCCCCCCCCCATCCCTTTCCTTTACAATGGCGCTGATTTTTCTCTATGAAATATTATCCGCGGACGCGTGTCGTAGCGGACTGCGGCGCTCTCGCGCGCGCATGTGCGTTAGGGGTGTGTGGTGCGCGTGCGTGCGTTTTGCGTGCGTGCGGTTGCGTATGGTCGTGGTGGTGGTGGTGTGGTGCTGGTGCTTGGTGCTGGTGCTGTGCTGGTTGTTGGTGCTGGTGTGGTGCTGGTGCTGGTTGCTGGTGCTGGTGCTGTTGTGGTGGTGGTGGTGGCGGCGGGTGGTGGTGGTGGTGGTGGTGGTGCGGCGCGGTGGTGGCGGGCGGATGGGCGCGCGAGAAAGAGGCCCGCGCTGGGGCGAGAACGCCATCCTGAACGACGGAGGCCAAACACCGATCCGACAATGAGGCCCACGCTGCAGCGGGAGCACGATTCGGAACGATTCGGGAGCAGAAATGAGGCCGGCGCCTCAGCGAGAGCAGCATTTGGAGGGAGAAGAAAAAAACGCATGCGAAAACCCAACTCCGGGGAATCCTGCGCGCAAAAAAAAAAACAGTACGCGGGGGGGGGTCGGCTACTTTCAGGCCGCCATGGGGGGGAAGAGGGAGAGTAGTATTCATATTGAGTAATTGTAGAGGCCGATAATGCGGATGAGGAGGAGGGGGAGGGGGGGGGGCCTGGGCGTTCGCGAGGCGGCAGCCGTAGCGCCTCGACCGACAGTTCCTCATGTCGACCCTCTTCCTCTGCTTGCCTCCCCCCCCTTTCTTTCTCGCCATCTCTCCTCTTCCTCCTCCTCCTCGTCCTCCTTCTCCTCTTCGTCCATCCTCCTCCTTGTCTTTCTTGTCGTCGTCCTCCTCATGCGCCCCCCTTCCCTTATCATTGTCCTCTCCTCCTTCCTTTCGCTTCCACTGGCCTCCTCATGCTCGTCCCATGCGGCTTTCCCGCGCAATCGCTTCCTCCTCCGCATTGTCCTAATCCTCCTCCTCGTCCTCCTTCTCTTCCTCATTCCGCTCCTCCTCCTCTTGCCCCCCCCATCCCCTCTTTTTTCGCTTGCGTCCATTTGCTGCAGCAGAGGCCCGCGGCCGATCGGATCGCGCCATTCGAGGCGATGGCCGACGCCGAATTGGAACCGAACGCTCTGCGCTCTACTGCGCCAAGTCGCGCCGCGGGCGCGAGCGCGCGAGGGGGCCGGCAGAAAAACGCTTAGCTCGGAAACCACAACGCGACCCACCCACAACAGGCTAGAGATTTAACCAGTTGCCGAGGAGCGCCGCGCGAACGCATCTATCCTGCACGCGTTTGCACCCCGCGCCCAAAACCGGCCACCTGTCGGACGCTAACACAGCGCCCATGTAGGACTTTAACGGTCCGCCCCTGGGTTACTAAATCCAGCATCTTCTACCCTCTGGGGCCGGTGAGCTCGCCGCCGACGCTCGCGCCTGGCTGCCCGGCTGCGTCCGACGCGGGCTGATGGGATCGCCTAACCGCCGGCGGTCGTCTAGGCGACGCGGGGCCGGCCGCGCAATAACGCGTCGGCCGCGGTCGCGTCCGTGGCGGCCGGGGCAGGGGGGCGCCCGGGCGCGCCCTCGCGCGCGCTCGCCATGCGGGCCCGCGCCGCCGTCGGCGCTGCGATCTGGCGCCGAGCGGCGCGCGCGGTCGCTGCGCGCGGGTCGCGGCTCGCCCGAGAGCGCCGGCGCCCCCTTGCCAGGTGAGGTGGCGCCGACGGCGGCGCTTCCGACGTAGATCCGCCGGCGGGGCCGCCCCCCGCGGCGTTCCCCGACTCTTTCTAGCCCGCCGCCTCCTGCCCAGCATCGAGAACTGGCACCGCGCGCGCGGTCGGGCCCCGCTTGGGCAGGGGTGCCGGGCCCGCGCGCTCTTTGGCTCGCCCCCAGACGGATTGGCCAGGATTGGCGACCACCGCGCCATCTGCGCGACGACCTGGGCGGATTTCATGACCTACTGCAGGTCGCCCCAGCGGGCGCGAAGCATTTCCTCGACGCTACTGACACGAGGTGGAACGCGTGCAAGCTGATCGATGCGTTCGACCGTCGACGCGCGGGGGGAGGCCCTGCGCAACTGCTTAAACGAACTCACCCCGCAGCAGATCGGCGCTCCACGGGCTCTCTCGGCGGGCGGGTAGCCCGCCGCGGCAAGGCTGGCAGCGCGGGGCAAGCTGGCCGTGTCAGCCCGCAGCGCATGTCGGCCACCGGATGACAGCCATGGGCACGCGCGGCGCAGTTCCCCAGCGCGGCATGCGCCAGTTGAAAAGGAATGCGCGGTTGATTGCGAGGTTCTGCTCCGTAAATCTCACCAGCCCTTGAGGGCGAAGGTGGTTTAGGGAGCTTCCTCTTCCGGCGCCCTGCCCCCCCTTCGGGGAGGGGTTCGCTTCTCCCCCGCCCTCGCCCCTGGACCTGGGCGGGGGGGGGGTCCGCGGGTAGTTGGGGCTTCCAAAACGGCCTCGGCGAGGAAGCCGACATCTTTGGCGTCGCTGCGGTGCGGTTTCGGCACCATTCTGGCTTCCTGGGATGGGGGGGGGAGCAATCGAACCCCTTCCCCCCCCCCCTCCTGCCACTGATCGATTCCAAGATGACCTGCAAGATGGGTCGAGATATCCCAAGGCGCTTCAAAATGGCCCCCACGATGATCCAAGATGCCGCCCCACGGCCGCTCCAAGACGGCTCCAAGCGGCCAGGGGGCTCACCCCAGGGGGCCCCGAAGAGGTCATTTCCCTTCCGAAACCATACCATTGGGAAATCAATGCGTTTGGCTTTCTCGCTTTTTCGCTTCCGACGGCCATCCGGGGCTCGAGACGGCCCGAGAGGGCCCCGAGAGGCTCGAGAGCCCCGAGACGGCTCCACGAGCGCCCCAAGAACGCCCCAAGAGGCGACTTTGTTTGGGTCCCCGATGGGGCAGCGCTAATCAATGCTCGCGTCTCGTATGATCGATGTCCTCCAAGATGGCCCCAAGAGCGCTCCAGCGGCTTGCGAGAGCGCTTGAGGAGGGCCCGAAGATGCGCCCAGGAGGCCCCAGGAGGCCCCAACAGGCGCCCAAGAGGCTTCCAATAGGCTCCCAAGAGACCCCCCAAAGGCCCCAATAAATTCTCCGAGGCACCCGAGACGCTCTAAGAGGCGTCCAGGACCGCCAAGAGGCCCCCATGACGATCCAAGAGGCCTCGCTGGGGGGCCCTTTCTCTGCGTGGTGCCCACTTCCGTGATTGAGGCAGTTCTTCTGGGCATCACTCCTGGATAGGCTGGTGAGGTTACCCGAAGCGTCTAGAATTTCAATCGCATTGCGGAGCGCTTCGCGATCTTGCTGCGCGCCGTGATCTAGGATGCCCCGGTTATATCGCGTTATACGTAAATTATGTTATTCCTTGGTTTTCTTTGCCTCCTCCGCTACCGGAGATCCTGATGCCTCGAGGGGGGGGGGGGAGGGCGGCGTCTGCGGCGCGTGGTGTCCTGTGGCGTTTTAGGGCGGAAGCGCTTGGAGATCTTCGGTGCCCGAGGTTTGCTGGGCGGGTTGAGCCATGGCGCGAGCCGCGTTTGGGCGCCTGGATGGACCCATCCAAGCGGCGGCAAGAACGGAGCGCGCGGCTGCCCTTCGCGCGTGCAGGGTCAACCCCAACATGGAAGTTGTCGTTTCACAAATCCGCGTAGGGCAATGTTTGGGCCCGGCGCAAAGTTGGCCAGAGGCATGCAACAGCATGCTGGCGTCTGGAGAAATATATCCGCCCACGCAGAAAAGCGGTCCGTGCCCTCGCCCGTCGCTTCTGTTTGGGCCCCAGCCCGCCTCGCCGGTGAGGAATCGCACAAACTGGGTTACGGCTTAAGTCGTTCGGTCGACCGTGTACAACGGCTGGACATAATATTTGGCTAAGCTTGCCTCGGGTGAAACAATGATCTCCCCGGGTGTCACTCAATCCGTCGAGTCCGAGCTGGAGTTTCATGGGGCAGCCTTTCAGTATGTTTCGCGGGCTGCTGCTAGGCTAGGACGACCAAAACGCTGGGCCGACATGCCGCCCTTCTCCCGCTGTCGCGCGAGAGGCCCCACCGCCCGCTCAGGTTGCCCCCGTTCGAGCGCGCGTTCTTTTTTGGCGCGCGCGCTGAGGTGCAAGCATTGCCCCGCGGGGGCCCGCGCTACCAGCGCACTTGCGCATTTGCGCGCATGAGGTCGACAGATGTGCAGGGCCACCGTGGGCCTGGAAGGCCCAGGAATGTCTGGGGGCTGCAGGGCCACGCGCAATGCAGCTGCAGGCTGAGGCTGTCAGGGTGGCCTTTGCTGCTGCTGGTGCTCCCCCTGCCTCCTCGGAGGGCCTTTCTCTTCCCCCGCCCCCTGATCCGCCCTTTGAAGGGATCAGCCGATCGAAGACATGTGTTCCCCAGATGTGCAGCATTTTTATGCGTGCGTCGCGCTCTGTAATCTTCGCGCTGTCACATGGGGCCCCGCGGCCCCGCTGGGGCACTTGTCCGGAGGGTTCGGCGGCCCCGTCCGGAAGGGGTCGGCCGCTGAGGAAAGTGGTGACAAAGTACGTCGGGGCCTTCGCCCGCCCGCTGGAGCCCCTGCGGGCGGCGCGACGCAGGCTCGCGGGGATGGTCGCTGCCTTTCGGCAGGGTAAACATGCAGCTTTTCGGCCCGCTACCCCCGCCTTGTCGCTTATATGCATGCTGCCGTCTGTGCCAGCGCGCGACGTTGCAGTCGGTGCCCGACATCACCTGCCCCCCATCCTCCTTCTTCCTCCTCCCCCATCCACCTTTTCTTCCTCCTCCTCCGCCGTTTCCTCCCCCCCTCCTCCTCCTCCTCCTCCTCCTCCTCCTCCCCCTCCCCTTCCTCCTCCTCATCCTCCTCCTCCCCCTCATCCTGTTCCTCCTCCTTGCCCACCTCCACCCCCCCTCTCCCGCGCCCTCCCTGGCCCCCTCGTGGCTCCAGAGCAGCTGCCGCTTCACTGGCTTGCGCGCGATGATCGCGCCCGAGGAGCCCACCTGCTGCGAGGCCCTGCCCGGGCGCGCGCCGGGCCGCGGGGTGACGGGCGCAAGCCTGGCACCGAGGATCGGCGCGGCAATGGTGCGTGAATGCACCCCCTGCTGACGCACAGGGCGGTGGATGTGGCGATCCTGGCGGAGGGCCGCGCCCTGTGGCAGCGCGTGCCCAAGGCACCTGCGCCGCTGCCGCCCCCCCCCCATGGTCGGGCGCGCTCGGCCGCCGCTCGTGGACCTCCGGAGGCGCGCGCGCCAGAGGGTCGCGGAGGCCGCCGAGCAGACGGGGCCGCGGGGCTGCCGGGGCACGGCCGTCGAGGGCATCGAGGCCGAGCTCCTCGACGCCCGGGGCCTCGCGGGCGACGGCCGTGCGAGGTATGAGGGGCGAGCGGGGCCGCCTGCGACCAAGTGGGCGCGGTCGCGCTGGGGGCCGCCGCGCAGGGGGCTGCGGGCGACCCCCGCGTGGCTGGCGCGGGGCCCCATTGCCCGCCGGGCCAGGCACGCGCCGCGGGCCCGAGCGCGCCTGGCGAAGCTGGCGCCGCGCGCCACGCAGCAGCCCGAGGCGGCGCTGCCAGGGGTCACCAAGCCCTAGCAGGCGCTCGTCGCGTTCTTCCGCCGCACTCGGGGAGCGCAGCACGCTTGGAAGGAGGGTCCGCCTGAGGTCGAGGCGCTCGGCCCCAAGCTGTTCTCGCTGCGGGACCTCGAGGCGCGCGTGGCGGAGCTTATCGCGCAGCAGCAGGACCTCCGGAGTCAGCGCCGCGAGGCGACGGCGAAGCGCTGGAAGGCGTGGGCCGAGGAGGCGTTCGCCCGCAGGACCAGCGGGGCTCGCCGCGCCACGCGGGTGCTGGAGCGCCTCGAGGCGGTGCGTGCAGACCATGGCGGTGTCCCTGCGCATCTGGCGGACCAGGCCATGACCGAGCGGGATGGCCTCTGGGAAGCGCATGGGGCCCCCTGGGCGGCCGCCCCAGGCGATGCTGCTACATGGCCTGCGCCCCCCCCGGATCGGCGGCAGCGACGTGGTGGGGGCGGTGGGCGCCTTCTCATGGAAGATCGTGGTGGGCCAGTCTCGACTGCCCCCGCGGCCGCTTTGGTGAGGTGCTCGCGGCCCCGTTCACCCGCGTTCACCCGATGCGAGGAGCTCTTGCGCTGACCGGCGGAGCGGGTCATCAACGTGACGGTCCGTTTGCCGAAGCCCGACGGCGAGGGCTGCCGCTTGATCACCTTGGCTAACGCGCGCATTCGGGCGTGGGCGAGGGCGCGCAAGCCTCTCTCGCGGGACAACCCCGATGACGCGATCTCCGGCATGAAGCGCGGGGCGACGACCACGGCGTCGGCGTGCCGCCACAACGCCCAGGCCGAGATCGCCCAGCTGCTGGGGGAGGCCAATTGGATTGTGATCACGGACCTGCACGAGGCCTTCGACAGCGTGCTCATGGACCCCCTCCTCGAGCAGGCTAGAGCACTCGGCTTCCCTATGCGGCTGGCGTGATTGTGTGTGAGCCATTTCAGGGCGCCGAGGGCGCTGCAGGCGCGCGGCTGCTGGGGCCGCATGGTGGTGGCCAACGGCAGCATCCTAGCGGGGTGCGCCCACGGCGCGGCCTTGCTGACGGCGCTGCTCTTCCCGGCCGTCGCGCGCCTGCGCGCCGTCGCGAACCAGCTGACCCCGAGGCCCCTCATGGACGACCTCGCCATCCAGTGGATCGGGCAGGTTGGCGACGGCAGCGTCAGCATGTTGCGAAGGGCGGCCCGCGAGTTCACGGAGCAGGTGCGGCCGCTGGGTATGCAGATCAAGCTGGCCAAGTCAGGCTGGCTCGCCTCGTCGCAGGGCGCCAAGAAGGAGTTCCAGCCCGCTGCCAGAGCCCCGGCGCTGCCCGAGAGGCAGGGCTTCCGCGGCGGAGGCCTGTGGCGAGGGCTAGAATGGAGAAGCTCCAGGCCCGTCAACCTCGCGTAGATGCGCTGGCGAGGGCGGCGGGTCCCAGGGTCCAGGCGCTGTGGAGGACGGGATCCCTCCCCTCGGCGGCGCACGGCGCGCCCGTGGGCGGCGTCAGGGACGCGCAGCTCGCCGCGCTCCGGCACCGCGCCGCGCTGCTGCACTGCTGTGCAGCGGCCGCGGCGGTGAGGGAGCGGCTTCGATCACTGCGTTTTTGGCCACCCAGCGCGACCCCTTCTTCGACCCGATGCACGAGGCCACGGCGGCGCCGCTGGCGGCCTACGCCTCGCGCATCTGGGGCGGCCGCCTCCCGCTGGCAAGGCCGCGGCAGGCCTGGGGCGCACTCGGGCAGCGGTGGGGCGAGACGGCGCCCTCCTGGTAGACGGCGAGGGGCCCGATCGCCGCCCTGTGGCTGAGCTCTCGCTGCAGTGGATGGGACATGCACTCCAGCCTCGTCCTATTAGACGATGAGGGACGCCCGATCGAGCTCCTCGGGCAGCACCCGCAGGAGGCGCGCAAGCTCGCGCGGGAGGGCGCGGCGCGGCGGCAGGGTGCCAGATCCTCAGTCACCACTCGTCAACTCCACCGCCTATGAGGGCCAGGCTCTGGCTCCGGGCGGCAAGGCGCGCGCCGGTGCCGCCGCGAGCCGAGATCCGGGGAGCGATGGGCAGGCCACCTGCGGAAGCTCTGGGCAGGAGGAGCACGGGGTGCCGCGCAGCGCCGCGCAGCGAGCTACATCAGCAACCCCAACTGCCCGTTCTGCGCAGCGCCCACGCCTGGCACGCGAGGTCACTGGATCTACGAGCGCGAGCGCGTCGCTGCCATGGGCGGGGAGGCCGAGGCAGGCGCGGTGCTGGAGGAGCTGACGGACCAGCAGCAGCGGACCAAGAAGCGGACGCGGGAACGGTGCCACATCGGAATGGCCGACGCCGACTACGACCGCTTCGATCTCACGGCTGGCCTCCCGCTCATCCCCTACCAGGCGCCCCCCCCCCACCCCCACCCCCACCCCACCCCCGCCCCCACCCCCACCCCCACCCCACCCCCCCGCCCCCACCCCACCCCACCCCCAACCCCACCCCCGCACACACACACACACACACACACACACACACACACACACACACACACACACACACACACACACACATCCGTAGCCATTTTGGCTCAAGGCTATGAACCGCCCGACGACCGCGAGTCCGTTCTCGGGCGCCTCTGAGCGCGAGGGGGTTCGCGCTTTGAGGCCAAATCCTTTGAATGCGATTCTCCCTCCAGTGGTCAGCCTAGCCGTCATTCTGCTTCTCGCGGGCACAGCTTCTGAGTCTGTGGTTGAGGAGCAATGGCGCCGCCCGCTGCTGGTAACAAGGGAGGAGGCAGTCGTGCAGCCAGGCGTGACAAATGGCTATGCAAGTCTTGCCTCGGACGAGATCACAAGCCCTACGTCAACTTCGCGGATAAGCTGTGCTGCAACAGTTGCGGCCTGGCCAAGAGCGTCGTGTACGGGGGACCCGTCATGCCCAGCGTGCCCTCTCGGCCAGCGCCGTGGGCCGCGGGCGGCAAAGCAGCAGGATCGCTCTCGGTCCAATTGCTCGAGATGCAGAAGCAGGTTCAATCACTCACGTCGCAGCTCAAGCAGGCGAAGGCCAAGCCACCCGAGTCAGCGATGCCCACGGCGGGAGCGGAGCAAGGGGAAGGCGATGCGGGAGCTGAGTCGGTTGTCAAGAAAAGATTGGACGAGTTGGACGGCTTCGTCAGGCAGCTGGCTGGGATACACACGCCAGAGGTTGAGAAGCTGGTGGAGCAGTACAAGTCTGAGCAGGCCAAGCTGCGTGCGCAGCTGTTCCAGGAAAAGCCGCCCTCGCAGCGGCTCAAGTCTCTTGGTTTCAAGATCACCAAAGTCGAGTAGCAGATCACCAAGCAGCAGACGGCCCGTGAGCTCAAGCAAGCGCAGCTGGCGGCCCTGCAGGCGGAGATCGTCACGCAGGATGCCGCTTTGGCCGAGTCCCGCAAGCAGCTGCTGGAGCTCGAGGGCCAGCGGGCCCAATTGGTTGGTGCGCTGCCGCAGGTTCCTACAGCGGCTCCTGGCGCAGGTGTTGGCGACGACGAGAGCAGTTGGACAATGCCCAAGTTGGAGCAAGTCCTACTTGCTGCTGAGGCTCCTCCTGACCTGCTACAGGACGTGGCCAAGGTGGTGGACAGGATGCGACAGCATCGGCAGGCTCAGGAGCAGGAGCGCAAAGCTCATGCCGAGCGCGAGGCCACCCAGGCTCAGCAGGAGCACGCCGAGGAGGCAGCAGCCAGAGTTGACGCTGCCATGGAGGAGGATGAAGGCGATGCCCAGGAGGAAGAGTCCGTCAACCAGGCCACAGCCGAGGAGCTGCGCGAGTTCCTACGCGAGTCTGGTGCTGACTTTCCTAACGCTACAGATGCTTCAGAAGAGGAACTTCGTGCTGCAGTCAAGCGAATCCGTCTGGCCAAGCCCAAGTGGAAGGTGGTCAAGAAGCCACGCACAGCCTGAGCTCACACTGTCAGTCATGACGCGCAGCAAGCTACAGATAACTACCGTCAACGCCAACTCGTTTGGCACCCTGTCCAGGTACCTCGCTGATTGCAGCAGCGACGTGGTCTTGGCGCAGGAGCACCATGCAGGTGCCGAGAAGCTCCCTGAGGTCCAGGGAGATGCCCAGGACTCGGGCTGGAAAGGAGTGTGGGGCCCCGCGCTGGCCACAGCGGCTGGCGGCACGGAAGGCGGCGTCGCCGTCCTGGCCAAGACAGACATCGCCGTCACGAAGGCGCCGCTGCTGGATGACGGGGTCATTGTGCCTGGCAGGGCCGTGGCAGCCCACGTACATGCAGCACTTCCTGGCGGCTTCGTCGCTGTGGCGCTGTATCTTCACACAGGAGAGGGCAGGTCGCCTCGCACTTTGGCCATCGTCTGGCAGGTCGCGCAGTACGTGAAGCGCGTGGATACAGGGCCAGGTCTGGCATGGATCGTTGGCGGCGACTTCAACATGGCCCCGAAGGAGCTGCTGGAGCATGACTGGCTCCACCTCGCCGATGCCATGTGCGTGGCCCCGCGGGAGCCCACCTGCCTGCCGGCCGTGCCAGCTACTACTCTGGACTACTTCCTTGCCCACCGCCCGATGCTCCAGGGGGCCAGGTACTCCGTCGACGTTTCGGTCACCGACTTTATTTGGCCACACAGGCCTGTGCATCTCACACTGGCCAAGCGCACCGAGGCGCCGATGGCACGCGAGCTAGACGAGCCGCGCCCCTTCCCGCGAGAGCTGCCCGTGGGATGTGCGAGGTATCCCTGGCATGGGTGGGAGGACGTGTATCTCTCCATTGATCAAGCGCAGTCTCTTCCTCAGCTTGCGGTGGCATGGGACCTGGTCCTCAGAGGCGTGGAGGAGGAGCTGGCTGGCAGGCACGACATCGTCGGCAAGCGCAAGCAGCGCTACGTGGGGCGGGAAGGCCCTGTGCAGCAGCGCACCCGCCAGCTGGAGTGGCGACCTCCTCGACGACGAGCTCGGCACGGGCCAGAAGTGAGTGCGTGGAATGTCGCGGCCAGGTGGGCCCAGCACATCCTCGGTGTGCAAGACTACGTGACGAAGACGGTTGTGCAGCTCACCTTGCACCAGGAGGGATCCGCCACGCGCTCGGGCCAGGTGGGCCCTGCACACGGGCGTGTGCGCGAGGAGCCTGCTCGCCCTGACCCTGATCGCCACCCAGGTGAGGAGGCGCTGCACGAGGCTAGCTCGACCCTGACCGAGCAGCCTGCTGCCCGTGAGGCCCACCGCGGTGGGGTGGCCGATGCCCTCACACACGAAGGAGCTGAAGGCGGCCTGGTGAGGCGATGCGACGCTCGCCCCGTCGCCCTCCCTGTAAGTCCGAGCGAGGCCCACCGCGGTGGGGTGGCCGATGCCCTCGCACATGCACGTCCCCCTGGCGGCCAGGTGAGGAGCTGCGACGCTCGCCCCGTCGCCCTCCCTGTAAGTCCGAGCGAGGCCCACAGCGGTGGGGTGGTCGATGCCCTCGCACACGAACCTCCTCTTGGCGGCCTGGTGAGGTGCTGCGTCGCTCACCCCGACGCCCTCCCTGTAAGCCCGAGCGACGCCCACAGCGGTGGGGTGGCCGATGCCCTCGCACAAGACCCTCCTCCTAGCGGCCGGGTGAGGTGCTGCGTCGCTCGCCCCGACGCCCTCCCTGTAAGCCCGAGCGAGACCCACCGCAGCGCTGAGAGAGGCTGCGATGCTCGCCCTGATGCCCTCCCCGTAAGGTCATTGCAGGAGGTCAGTCAAGCGGACAACACGAGGGATCTCCCCTGCGCCCCGCGTCCTGTGGCTGGTGGCGCTCTCCACAACATGGATGGCGAGGCCGACCCGTTTGAGGATCTTGATAGGCTGCTGGATGACCAGGACCAGGACAGGTACGAGATGACTGGTGTGTCGCCAATGTCGCTGCACGGGGGGAGAAACCTATGCGCACTGGCGCCTGGAAGCAGCATGGATGGTGAGATCGCCCAGTCAGACGAGCTCACCGAGGATCTGGAGGACAGTCGAGTACCCGAGCCCCAGCCTGTTCCTGCAGCTCGTGGAGAGGACCCCGATCAGGTAGTAGCCCGCCGCATGCAGGAGGCCATCCAACGTGAGCTTCGACGTTACACGCAGAACTGGATAGGCGACCCGCGCAACGAGCAGCAGACGGGGCAAGATGTCACCGAGGACTGGATGGAGTGGTGCGTGCCCTACACCGCGGAGCAGCTGAGGGACCCTGCTTTTGACCCTCTCTGGGACGGAGGAGATTGGGATGAAGACTTGCCTCGTGATGCGCGCCGTTGGCACCGAGCTCGAGAGATGTGCGAGACGGCTTATCGCGCTGGAGTTCACAGCCGTGCTCGCTACAGTGACCATCTTCGGCGGCTACGTGATCAGTCGGAAGAGGACTGGGCAGAGGCCGTGGACATGCACCTTCGCGCCTTCGAGCAGCACCGAGAGTGGATGGATCAACGCTCAGGCGATCGGGCTGGTAGGGCCCCTCCTTCTCGACCCCCTGGCGCTGCCAGGGGCATGGTGTTCGGCGGTGTGCAGCACTACAAGCGCGTCAAGGGCCTGGCCTCCGCTCTGCTGGAGTTCGACGCTTTCTGTGCTCGTGTTGGCAAGCAGTCGCACATACTCGAGCAGCTGGATCGCGGAGCCCGCGAGCTCTTCCAAACCGGCGCAGTTATGCTTGGGGCCAGCTCGCTGAAGCTCCAGACCCAGGTCATCATCGACAAGGCCAAGCAGATGACAACGGACGCGGAGAATAGGTGCACCAAGGCCTGGACCGACTGGGCGAAGGACGCCTTCGCAGGGGGCGCGGGTCTGGCTCACCGTTTCGCCAAGCCCAAACAGGAGGTAGAGGTCCCCAGAGAGAACAGGAGCGGCCACCCGAGCGACCTGGCGGACACGGAGCTCCACGACTGGAAGGTCATATGGGAGCACCACAAGCTTGGAGAGGTCCCGCTGCCTGCGGAGGCCCAGTCCTGGCCCGTGCTGCCACACCTATCGGTTCGGGATCTCAGGCAGGCCATCAGAACCTTCAAGCTGGGCACGGCAGTCGGCCAGACGGGATTCCAGCCGCGACACCTTGACGTTCTATCGGACCAGGCGCTGCTAGCCCTGTCCCTCCTGTTCCATGCCTGCGAGCACCACCTTGGCTGGCCGCCGCAGCGCCTGGTCACGGTGCTGGTCCGCCTCCCGAAGGCGGGCGGAGGAATGAGACTGATCGGCCTGCTGAATACGATCGTGCGCCTCTGGAGCCGTGCCCGCCGCCCGTTGGCTGCCCAGTGGGAGGCTACCCGCCGAGAGGAACATGCTTGGGGGTTGGGACCTGGAAGGAGTTCGTCAGCCTCGGCCTTCTCCCACAACATTACCTCGGAGATAGCCCTTGCTCGGAAGCTGGACGTTATCACGCTGATGGTAGACCTCCTCAAATGCTTCGAGATGGTGGCGCCCGAAGTTCTGGTACGTGAAGCGTTGGAGGTCAATTTCCCGCCCAGGCTGGTATGGCTCCTGACACAGCTGTATCGCCAGCCACGTGTCGTTCGCGCACATGGCAGCAACAGCGAGCTCTACATCTCCTCCCAGGGCATAGTGGCAGGATGCTCTCAGGCGACGACCCTACTAGCAGTGCTGATGCACAGATCCATGCAGAGAATGAGTGCGTTGTGCCCGCCGCTCAAGCCCAGGCAGTTGGTTGACGATGTCTCCCTCCAGTGGACTGGGCATGCCAAGCACAGCGGGACCGAGTTGGGTGAGGGCATCGATCAACTCAAGTTCGAGCTCCAGGGTCTCCAGCTGCCAATCCAGGTCAAGAAGCTGGGCTACGTCGCCTCTTCCAGCCGCGCCAGCAGGGCTTTCCGCTCGGCAGCAAGTGCCAGGCAGGTCATGGGCTTGCCGTGGATTCCGGAACCTCGGCCACGAGCTGGCAGGCCCCAAGGTGCGACGGCAACAAGAGGCAGCGCGACTACAGCAGCTTCGAGGACGGGTGCGACGCTCCCTCATACTCAAGAAAGCTGTCGGGGCCAGCCGAATCACGCGCATCCAGGCCGCTGGGATTACGCCGTCCGTCACGCACGGGGCCTCGGTCAGCGGCGTCGCAGACGCGGTGCTCAAGCCGATCCGATCGGTTGCTGCGCTACTGGCAGGAGTGCGCCCGACGGGTAGCATATGCATGGGCATGCTCATGCAAGACCAGCCATTCTACGACCCACTGTATGCGGCGACCACCAGCATCGTTTTCATGTATGCAAGCATGTTGTGGGAAGGTCGGGTGGAAATGCAAGCTCTCAGTGGCACGTGGGACTTCGTCAACGGGCAGATGAGCGCACAGCCCAGCTGGAGCCGCGTGCGCGGCCCCCTCGGGGCCCTGTGGCTTACCTTGCATCGGATCGGTTGGCGATTTAGTTCGGCGACCACCTTCGTGTCCGACCTTGGCACCGTCCTCGACCTGAACCAGATGGCGCCTAGAGATGTTCGCGACCACGTCGTCCAGGGTGTCACGCGCTGGCTGCTAGCGCGCGCAGAGAACCACATAGAGATTCACAATGGCGAGCGCTTCTGGCATCGCGGCATCAGGCGGTGCGTGGAGAAGGCGGTTCGGGACCCTTCCGAACGAGGCTCGCTGCAGTGCGTCTGGACTGATGCGATGTGGCCTCGGCAGAAAAAGTATGAGAAGCGTTTGGTTGACAGTGGTAGGTGTCTAGCCTGCGGTGCTGAACGTGAGACGAATGGCCATCGTCTGTACAAATGCCCCGCCCTCCTGGACCCTGCCCTTCACGAGACGGACCCGCCCGAAGTGATTCTTAAGACCCGTGGGCGGCTTGATCGCCTTGCTTGGGAGTCGGCCCAGGATGACCCACATGAGGCCTTGCAGTTTGCCTATGCTATCCCGCTGCAGCCTCCCGCCTCTGAGATGCCTCCCATGTGCCCCGATTTCGTGCACCATTGGGGAGACGCCGAGATTCCGTGGGGCGGTAGGTTGTACATCGATGGCGGCGGTTTCGGCATGGACACTCCTGAGATCGCTCGATGCTCCTGGGCCGTAGTACAGTTGCGAGACGACGGCTGGCCCTGCAAGGCGATTTTCGGCTCTCTCCCAGGTTTGCAGACAGTGGCGAGGGCTGAGAGATATGCTGGACTCGTCGCCACCTGCCTTTCCCCACAGGTTTCGAGTTTGATTTCTGATCATTTAAGTTTCGTGGAAGAAGGGCAACGGTGGAGCCCTGGGGACGCGTCCGCTTCGGCCCGTCACGCTGCACTCTGGAGAGCGCTACGCGCCACTGTGGCCCGCCAAGACAGGAGGCCGCCCTCGTTTGGATGGATTCCCTCGCATAAATCCCTGGACCAGGCTATTGAGCTTAATCTTGATCTCCAGGATTGGCTTGGAAATAGCTGCGCTGATCTGTTTGCTAGTGTTGCCCTTGACTTAGCCAGCCCAGCTAGAGGCCTCGTTCGTAACATCCAGATTCGTATGGAAGAGGCCTGCCTTAATGCTAAAATCGTGGCCTGGGCGGCTGCTCGTGTGGCTAAATCGGGGGTTTGGGATCCCACGGAGGCCGACCCGAGGCCCCCCCCGCCCGTCACGGCGCCCAGGCTGCTTGCGTTGGTGGCACACGAGTTTGCGGAGCTCCCTGGAGGAGGGGTCCGTTGCCTGGCTTGTAACCGTGTTGCACGCACGGCAGAGACCAGACGGTGCCTTGAATCCTACCCATGCGTGCCGTCTCACCTGGCCAGGCTCCGTGCCCAGGCGGCCCTTCAGGCCGAGGGGGTCAGCCCTGCACCTCCTCGCCCCTCCCCTGCGGTCGCCCTTGCCCTGGCCGCCGCTGCCGCCGCCGCCGCTGCGTCGACCCCGTCAGTGAGAGTTGAGCCTGACCCTGGTGGGGGAGGCAGCCGCTCGCCGAGGCGGCAAGTTGACGGCCATTCCCCCTCGGAGGCTCCGCTCAGGTCTCGCAGCAGGCTCGAAGGCACGCAATCGGCCCAGGCGTTTTTCAGGCTGGATCGATCCGCTCGCGTTCGTGCTGTGGTCACCGAGCCCTCGACCCCAATCGGAGGCATGAGGGCTTCGGCCGACGAGGCCACCCCCTCAGTGCGCCCCGAGACTGGCCTTTCCGACGAGGATCGTCGGGATCGTATCGCTGCCCGTCTCCTCAGTGCTGCTGGGGGCACACCTGCTGCCACCGCCTCTGCCCACCTGCCCTCCACCCCTGTGTCCCTCTCGGGAGGTCTGCTGGAGGCCCCCCTGGTGGACCTTGGGGAAGGAGAAGGCAGGGAGGGCGTGACGACGTGCGTGGAGGTTGGGTGGGTGGGGGACGGTCCGATGCGAACGTGGGCGAGCAGCCCCACCCCGCCGACGGCGGAGCTGGCGGCGCCCCCGCCACCGACGGCGCCCCCTGCGGCGCCGAGAGCCCCGCGGGTGCGGGGCCAGGCAGCCCGCGGCCGTGCTGCCGTCGCCGCGGCCGCCGAGGAGGGAGGCGGGGGCACGGGTGGTGGGACGGGTGTCGTCCACGAGCGGGGACATGAGTTTGTTTCCGCTCCGCCGTTCACCGTCTGTCGGAGGTGCGGCTGTCTTTCGGGCAAGCAGCAGGCGAGAGGGCTGCTGGTCGAGTGCACGGGACCTTTGCCTGCACCGAGCCAGTGCACCCCCCTGCCCTCCGTGAGAGGGCTCGCCGTCGGGACAGGCTTCTTAAAGGCCTGAATCCTTACACGGGCAATGCCCTGTAGGTTTCCTGTCGTGGTGAGAGTATTTTCTCGTCCTCGACCCTGGCCTCCGAGGGGTTCGGTGGCGCCTTGCTTCGGTAATCTGGGGATTGCCTGCATTGTGTTTCTGGTCCTGCCCAGAGGCTCCTAAGCGGCCCATGTGGGCCCGTTGGCACAGGCCACGGTCAGTTGCTCTAATGCTGCTGGACGTGCGCTCTTGATGGCCCGACACACACACACACAAACACACACGCCAGGACGGCGGGCATCCACCTCCGGGGGGGCTGGTCCAGCAGTGGCGAGGGCGTCGCCGCGGCGGTCTATTCGGACGGCTCAGGGTACGAACCCGCGACGCCCGAGCTCACCAGATGCGGCCGGGCGTTTGCGCATCTGGACAACATGGGCTGGCCCTGGCCAGCGGCCCACGGAGCACTCCCAGGCCTCCGCCAGACGGTGGGCAGGGCAGAAAGATAGCGTCCTTGCAGGCGCTGAAGTTGGCGCCCGACATGAAGCTCCTCTTCACCGACCTGGCAGCCCGAGGAGCAAGGTCGCCGACTGGGGCCCTTGGCTTGCCAGCGCGTCTGGGAAGTACGCAGGCATCTGGCGACAGATCTTCGAGGTGCAGAGGGGTCGTGAGCCGCCTGAGGCGCTGTGGTGCCCTGCTCGCCTCGCGTTTTTGGAATTCGCGCTCGACCCAGAGCGAGATGCGATGAACTTCCTCGGCAACGCCTGGGCGGACTGGTTTGCCGAGGCGGGGACCAGGGAGCATCGGCTGCCTGCTCTGCTGGCGGTCCTACTGAAGATGCGGCTCTCCGACGCGACAGAGGAGGCGTCCGTGCTGGCGCGGCACCAGGCCGCGCTCGGAGACCTCTCGGAGGAGCTGCGGGTGAGCACGAGGCGCATGAGCCTGCCGCCAGTGCCTGTCGCCCCTGCACAGGTGGGGGGTGGCCGCCGCCCGTTCGTCAGGCGGCCAGCGGGCTGGGCGCGCGCAGCATGCGCGGCCGCCGCCGCGACGGACGAGGCGAGGCGGAGGCTCGAGCGCGAGGACTGCGCGCCCTCCTCGCTCCAGGCCTTTATGGCCCGTGCCCGCGCCCGCCGCCTTCACTCCGCCTCTGCCTCGTTGGCCGCTGCCGCGGAGCCGCTCCCCTCGGCTCGTGAGGAGGCCATCGTCGTCGCCCTGAGAGCGGCGGATCGCGCCCTCGTTGGCGAGCCGACCGTGACCCAGATTGGTCCTCGGCCCACGGCTGCGAGAGACTGGATTCCTGTGCCGTCCGTGCGGGGAAGGGGCCGATCCAGGTCCCCGCTGCGGGGCCCCGATGGGGGGCCCAGCGCCGCCTTGGCCCGTGCCTGGAGGGAGGCCCATCCTTGGGACGTGATACCCTGGATTCGAGGTGTGGACGGCAGCGTGGGGGCCGTCCAGCCGGTGGGCTCCTCGGAGGGGTGGGACGTTGCTGGGGCTGCGGCCCCCTCTGAGGGCCCTGCGGGGCCCACTGTGTCTAGTGGGCGTTGGTCGAGAGCTCCGAGCGGGGCCGAGGGGCCGTCGGGCTTGGGCGGGGCCCCATGCGGGCCCGAGGGTGTGGACGGAACGGCGGCCGCCCTGCCTGTGTCCCCCGGCGCCCGTGGTGCAGGGGGTGCCCCGCCCGGGGCCCTAGGGCCCGTGGAGCCTTTGACCGAGGTCATCAGGGGCCATCAGATGGCCTCCTGTGGCCCCTTCGTGTTTTGTCGAGTTTGCGGTGGACTAGCATCCACGCGCCAATCTCCCGTCTTGAAGGCCCCGTGTAAGGGGCCTGTCAGCTGGGAGAGTAGTCGTCTTAGGACGATCGCAGTGAGGCACCTCGAGGCGGATGCGCACCCTCGGACGGGGATCCCCCTACAGGGCGGGTTCCACAGCGTTTAGCGCTGTTTTGTCCTCGAGGCGCCATGGTTTTTATACCCGCGGCGACCCTCTCGAGCCTCGAGCCCTCCTCCTCTTTTTCCTCCTTCTGCTGCTCCTCCTCTTGCTTCACCTCTTCTACCTCTTCCTCCTCCTTGTCCTCGTCCTCTTCCTCCTCCTCCTCCTCCTCCTTCCTCCTCCTCCTCCTCCTCCTCCTCCTCCTCCTCCTCTCCTCCTCCTCCTCCTCCTCCTCCTCCTCTCCTCCTCCTCCTCCTCCTCCTCCTCCTCCTCCTCCTCCTCCTCCTCCTCCCCCTCCTCCTCCTCCTCCTCCTCCTCCTCCGCCTCCTCCCCTCCTTTTTTTTCCTCCTCCCCTCCGCCGCCTCCCCCCCCCTCCTCCCCCCCTCCTCCTCCTCCTCCTCCTTCTCCTCCTCCTGACGGGGCATATCCCGTATTGAGCTGGCGAGATCTATAGGACGTACGAAGTGTGGTTCCTTTTCCGAACGAGCAGCCCGCCCGCAGCTCTTCGGCCAGTGTGATCCCTTCTGCGTTGCAAGATGACCCTCAGCGAAGTGGCGCCGAGATAACTTCCCTTCGGGCCGCCATCCCAGGCAAGGCCGAAAGCACCTCGTTCCGCTGCCTCGTAGAATTTGGGGTTCAGACCCCGCGGTGCAGTGATTGGGGCTTCTCTGAGCTAATTGTGCGTTGCCTGCCGAGTCCCTCCCAGGCAGAGGGATGTGCTGCTCGCCGCCGTGATGCTTTGCTGGACAATCGCGTGCAATGTGTGTCCTCTTGTGTGTGAGTGATTGTGCGTATCTATTATTTAATCGCTTCGCTCATTCCGCCGGCCCATACAGTCTCATGTCTGCCGTTTGACTGAGGGCCTGGTGTCAATGCGGCGCTTTGGGGGTTCCTGGGGCCGCTTGGGGGACTCCTGGGGCGCTCGGGGGGGCATTTGGGGGACTCTTGGGGGCCTCCTGAGGGCCCCGTGGGGGCCTCTTGGGGCCTCTTAGGGGCCTCGTAGGGGCTTCTTAGGGCCGAGGGCTCGAAATGTTGTTTCGTGTTCCCTCTCTGGGGCCCCTTTGGGGGCGTTCTTGGGGCCCTCTTGGACCGTTTTGGAGGCTTCTTGGGCCGTCTTCGAGCCCTCTTGGGCCATCTTGGGGCCCTCTTGGGTGCCTCTTGGGCCCTCTTGGGGCGATCTTGGGGGCCTCTTGGGCCGTCTTGGGGCGTCGGGAAGCCGAAAAGGTGGAAGCTCCAAAATCTCTCAAAAACCTATGGAAAAACAATGATTTTTGCCTCCGGGGGCCCTATTGGGAGTGCTCTTGGAGGCCTCTTGGGGCGTCTGGGGGCTATCTTGGGCGTCTTGGAGCGATCTTGTGGCATGTCGGACCCCTCGTGTACCATCTTGGGGGCCTCTTGGGGGCCTCTTGGCCTTTCTTGGGGCTCTCGGGGACGTCTCGGAGCCCTGTTGGTGCGCTCATGGAGCGCTCGGGGGGACCCGGCCGGGACCTGGTCGGGGTACTTTTCGTCCGGGGACCCCCAGGGGCCGCCCCGCGCGCGCGAACTAGAAAATTGTTAACCAGTTACCGGAGATCTTAGCACGCCTCTGGCCCGTTGGGCCGGCGAATTTTCCTGCTGTTCCCATCCGTCTGTTTTCCCGAATCGGCGCGTCGGTTCATGCGTTCGCTGCTCCTCCGTCCTCCTCTTCCTTTTCCTCCTCCTCCTCCTCCTCATTATCCTCCTCATCCTCATCTTCCTCCTCTTCTCCCCCTCCTCCTCCTCCTCCTTGTCCTCCTCCTCCTCTTCCTTGTCTTCCTCCTCCTTGTCTTCTTCCTCCTCCTCCTCCTCCTCCTCCTCCTCCATTCCTTGTCATTCTAAATATCGCCTGCCTGTCGCACCCCGGGGCCAGTTCTCAGGGCGGGCCGGGCGGGTCGCCTGAGACTGCCTTACCATTTGTGATTCTGAAGCTTAAAGCATTGACAAGAATTTCACATATGGAAGGCGGGTCGTTTCCAAAATGTGGTTTTCGCCTCAGCACGGTGCGCATTCGTTTAACAAATTTATACGAATTTCACAGATTGCGGGCGGGCCGTTTTCAAAATGCGGTTCTCTTCTTAGCGCGGCGCACATTCGTTTCAAACATTTGCAAGAGCTTCACCGATCGAGGGTGGTTCTTTTTCAAAATTTGGCTGTCGCCTTAGCGCCGCGCGCATTCGTTTACAACAGTTGGAAGAGCTTCGCGGATTCCTATCATCAACGCACCATAAATTTTGTTCTGAAAGGATTCAGGATTTCGCGGGCGCAACAGTTACGTTGATTCGCTGTGTTGCAAACCCAAAATGGCGTTCTAAAACGGTTCTGGATCGCCAACGCGCAATAGTCACGTTGATCCGTGGTGTTGGAATCCCGAGAACAATGTTTTGGCATGTTTCAGGGTCTTCAAGCGGTTGTCTTCCAACGAAGCTTTTCCCTCGATGGAGATGAACCCTTGTAGAGGCCTATGAAGAGGGAGCTTGGAGGGTGGGTTTCTTCCAATATCGTTGATGGCTCTTGGGTTTACACTGGTCCTCTTCCTCCTCCTCCTCCTCCTCCTCCTACTCCGTAGCCATTTTGGCTCAAGATGCAGGTTTCCCCAGGGAACCAAGCGGATACCGCTAGTCCGCGGCTGGCAAGACTTCTTGAAGTCTGGCATCTCTTCTGGACCTCCTCACCAACGCTCGGGTCGGTGGGTAAACGGAGGCCTTTCCCGTTCCTGTCGGCCCGATCGCTCTCAGCATCGAAGCCATTGGCCCTGCGCGGGATGGTGCGCATGTGGGCGATGGCTGTGCTGCTGGCGCTGCTGGCCGTGCACCCTCCTCGGGCGGCTCCTCCTCGTCTTCCCGCGAGAAGTCCAGGAGCGGGGAGCGGCGCCGCCGCAGGCGCAGCGGGCGCCTGTCCCGCGATCGTGCACGAGATGTCGAGGCTGAACGTGAGGAGGCCGAGCGGGCGGCACTCGCTGCGCTCAAGGCCGAGGAGGCGGCCTTCCTGGAGGCGGAGGCTGTCTGCCCCACGCTCCCATCGCAGCCTGCTGCGGCCCCGCACGACCCGTGGGCGGCTGCTGCTGCTGGCCTCGGTGCTGCCCCTGTGGGACCTGGAGCACAGCGGGCGGCCCCCTGCTCACCTGTTGGAGGCATGGCCACACCCGTCCTGGGGGAGGACTCTGCTGGGCTGGACGGCGCGCCGCCCGAGACCGCGGCTGCCATCGCCCACCTGCGGGAGTCGCTCTTCGCCGAGGTGCGCTCTAGCCAGGAGCGCCTCCTGCAAAACATGGACAAGAGCCTGGGCGGAATTCAGCGGGCGCTCGAGCGCCGCACGGCGCTCCTCGAGAGCAGGCAGGGGAAGGTCGAGCGCATCCAGCAGCAACAGGAGGAGGACATCAAGAGGCTCGAAGACGAGTTGCGGAGGCGCCAGAAGGAGACGGACAAAATCATGGCGAAGCACTCTGCTGACCTGGCGCAGCTGCAGAGGGAGCTCGGCGTGGTCGCTGCAGGCGTGCCTCCCCCGCCTGAGACGGGGCCTGCTTGGAGCCGTGTGATCGACCGCGCGGTCATGGTTGCCACCTGCAAGGCCCCGCTCATGCGCGCGGCGGTGGAGCGGGCCATGGCGCCTGTGCTGGGGGACGCGCAGCTCACGGAGGTCTCGAAGGTTGAGGGCGACGACTTGGGCCAGCGCTTCGCGGTCAGGATGGAGGGCGACGTGGGCCTGGCAGAGCGCAGGGTGCGCAAGCTGGTGGCCACGCCACGCGGCGGAGGCCCTGGCGGCACCTGGCGCCAAGTTGCGGCTACGACTCCGGCTGGCCACACTACGCCGCTGTCCCTCAGCAAGGACAAGAATTCGCGCCAGGTGTCCTATGATATTACGCTTAAGAAGATGCAACGTGTGCTTGAGGAGGGTCTCTCGAAGCGCATCTTCGTCGATCCTGTTGGTCCTGACCAGATGGAAGGCACCCTCTCCATGGCAAGGCAGCCCCTGGTCAAGATCGCGATCGAGGGTCCAGGGTCCCCACCGGTCGTCCAGTGGAACGCTGCCGTGCTTCGCCGACACCAACTTCTTCGTGAGCAGCTGGAGCAGATGGTGGCGCCCGTCCTGGCACCGTCGACGGCGGAGTGGTGCCTTTGACAAGGCTGCGGCCCGCTGGGGTCGGCGGCGGAGGGACGAGGGCGCCGCTGAGCTTGGGGGATGGCCTTGTCGAGTCGAAGATGGTGGTGCTGTGGGAGCTGGTCTTGGGCACGGGCATGATGATCCTGTCGGTCCGCGCGCCGCTGCGGCTGACTTCGTGCTCACCTCTGCCACGTGGAACGCTAGGGCGCTGTGCCACTTCAAGCCTGCTACGGCGAAGGCGAGGGCGAAGTTCCTTGCCAAGTTTTGGGAGCGCGACTCGGTCATTTTGTGTCTCCAGGAGGTGCGCGGCTATACTGGAGGGCTGGCCACTCTCTTCCCTATGCGTAGGGCTGATGATGATGAGAGCGTGTTGTGGGAATCGTCGATACTGGTGCCTGGCAGGGTTATGCGTATCCGTGCCAAGTTCAGTTATGACGCGGGGAGGCCATGCACGCTCACACACTGGAACATTCACAACCACGGCCTGGACTGCGGATCGCAACGACGCGTCCAGGCAAAGATCTCGGCTGACCTCCTCGAGGCCAAGAGGGGCCCCGTCAAGGCAGCTGCACTTGTTGTGGGCGACTTCAATTTCGGCGACAGGCTGGAGCACTGCCATTTTGGCGACGACGCTCCTCCTCGCTCTGTTGCTGCAGCTCGACATCCGCAAGAGCAGCGCTGGCAGCGATGCTTGGGTGATGCTGTGGAGATGGTTGCCCCGTGCGCGACCCACTGGCATGCTGGCCGTCAGATTGAGACCAGGATCGATCGGGTCTTCTTGGGCGTCCCGTCCTGGCTGGTGGCCCAGCGCTTCCAGCAATGCGAGGTGCTGGGTGAGCCTGAGGAGCTTCCAGCCGAGGACGCTCCGCCGCCTCCTCCTACTACTACTCTTGGACCCAGCCTGAGCGCGAACGAGTTCGTCCGCGCCATATGCCACTTACGCCACCGCCTGGCCGAAGCCAGAGGCTGGTGGCGCCCCCCGAACAGCGCGACCCATCAGATGGGATGCGCTACCCCAGCCCTGGTGGCCGAGGCGGTGCGCAAGGGCACGACGAGGTACCGCCAGACACGGTTGACCTGGAACCTGGCTGGTGAGCGTGTGGGGCCAGCAAGCACGCGGGCACCTCAGGTGCTTGGCGCAGGAGGGCTTCGGCAGCCCTGCGACAGGCTGGCAGAGATCTTCGTCCCCCCCAGCCCACGCACAACACACGCAGTGCACCACAGCCTCCGTCCCTCGTCCCCTATAGCGGCGAAGGGATGCATCACGTACGCTCTTTCATCGGCGAGCTGCGCGCGAACAGAGGCCAGGTCGGCTCGAGACAGACTGCGCGGCGCTACGGGCAACGGCGCTTCCGCAACCAGCCCAGGCACAGTGTGACTCGCTCTGCCGTTGCCACTCGCACCGCGTTGCTTCTTCGAAACGCGCTCGCAATCAATGTCGCGCATTCGCGGGCTTATGCGGGCGACCCAGCGAGCCCACCTAGAGAGGACCGGCGCCTTGGCCTTGCGGGGCTCGCGGAGCTCAGAGGGAATGTGGGCTTGAGGGGCCCTCCACTGAGCCCAGTCATCAGCATGTGCGTCACCTTCTTTCTCAAAGCGCGAAGACAAACCAGACTTGATGCGGGCTTCGGAGCAATGCCCTTTGACTGACTTTGCGGATGACAACGTTGTCAGCACCGCCCCAATCGGCGATGCACTGCCACACCTGGACCCAGAGCTCTGACCAGGCGGCGCGCGATGAGCAGCAATGCGCGTGGCCTCGCAGGCGGACGCCGTCGCGCACACAGGCGGAGCCCGCGTAACAAATATTGCCAGGCAAACTGTGCTGCAGCGCTCTGTCAAACGCAAACAGTTCTGCATGATCGATGTCCTGGCAAACTTGAGACAGAGTGCTGCGCATCACGGGTTTGGCTCGAGACGGATACACTGGCTGCGCACTGACCATGGCTCATCCAACCGCCTGTGCATGCGACGGCAGATGCTGATCCATCCAGCTTCCGTCTAGAAAGATGCGCCCCGACATTTCAGTGGGGCCTCCACCAAACCACCTGTCGGGCAGGGATATAGCGGAAAGGGAGAGGAGCGCCGGAGACGAGGGGCCTCTCAGCGATAAGGGGAGGGAGGGGGTCCACGCGCGCTTCAAGCTGAATCGAGAAACTCAAGTGGAGTTCCGCCCGCCGCGATGTCGCGGGTCCTTGCAGCGCGCGCGCCTTTGGAGGAGCGTGCCAGGAGCCTCGCGACACAGCTGGCAGTGAGGCTCAGCGGTGCACTGCGGCATCCATTGCCTACGCCGGGGCCACTGCCTGCCACGAACAACACTCCTAAGGTAGGCCGTGTCGTCAGCTCGTAGGGCTCTGGAGGTCAGCAGGGTCTGCGAGGGCTGAGGATTGCGCCCGAAAGAGAGTTCAGGAACATTTTCTCTGGAGGCCACTTTTTCCCAGAGCCACTGCAACGCAGCGCGGTCGAGCCACTTGGCGACCGTGCGCGGGCCGCGCTGCTTCGCCGAGATCCCACCAGCGGTGGGGTGCGACCGAACAAACTTTTTTGGATGCTGAAGCCAAGACGCAGCGCCGTGGCTGCGCCGGCCGAGAAGGGGCTTCAGATATTCGCCCAAGGGTTACCGTGCCCACGAAACCTTTCAACGGCGTCTCGCAGCCCTTGCGCCCGCGTCGCCCGCGGCTGCCGGCGCCCCCAAACGGCGGCGGGCAATTGAACCAGCGGCGCGCACTGCAGCTCGTAGGCGGGGTCAATCTGACGGCGCTCGCTGAGCATGAGTATCGACGTGGCCGACTTGCCGTCTAGACTGCGCGCCTGCAGTCTCGCTTGCTGCGCGCGCGCCTGCCGAAGATCTGCGCCGGTGGCGCCAAACACTTTGCGCCCGCGCGCAAAGGGTGAGCGGGGGGCTGGCGCGCGCGCGCAAGGCTGGAACGCGCGAGCAGCTTCCGCGCTCTGGCGCGCGCGGGCTGCTTGCGACTGGCACGCGCGCATTGCTCGTGAGCTTTTCCTGCGGCGAAATCCATCCCGAGATCCCCCATCAGCGCGGGCCCCTCTGAGTCTGACAGAACGGGGCTTGGCCTCGAGGCTTTCGCGGGGGCTGGCAGAGGAGGCGACGGCCCGAGACTTGTTTATGGCGGCGGGCAGACTGATTTGTTTAAATTGCGAATGCAGCCTGCGAGTGGCGCCAGCAAGCTCGAGCGCTGCATCTTCTTCGCGCCCGAGCCTCTCCTGCCCGACCTCATCCGCCACATTGCCAGGGCGTGCGCGAGGAAAGGCGGCTTGCACCGCGTCAAGAGGCGAGAGCAACATCAGCTGCAGCAGCGCAGCGGCAACGTGGCAGCCTGGGGGAACAGCGTGCAAGGTGCGCGCTGGAGCGGGCGCGGCGTCGCTGAGGGCTAGCGCGCGAGGGCAGCGATGCAACTCGACTAAAACAGCTTGAGCTGCCTGACAGGGAAGCCCGCGCGAAGCGCAGCCTGCAGCGGAACGTCGCGCCTGAAATGTTCGAATGCTTTGGCGTGGCCAAGGGGCAAACGGGCGCTGGAACCGCCTCGTGCACGGCCCCACTCGGCGGCGCTGGCCTTCGCCCGGACCAGTTTGCTTGACGAACGCCCAGCGGTGGACCGCCAGGGGCTGCGATCATGCGTCTGCTGCCGCGCTGCAACGAGGGGTTGTCGCAGGCGGCCTTGCGCCCGCGCAAGGATGTGGGTAAGCGCGATGGTCGGGGGCCGCCATCTCGCTTCGAAAGAAAAACGATCATGGCCCACGTGGAGGGCCAGGCGCAGGATTTCTCTACCTCGGCGAGGACGTCCAGGAAGACTTCGAGCGCCTCATCAGACAGCGCCAACAATTGACTGGGGCACAGCCGATCAAACCCACGCCCTGAGCGGCGGGGGCGCGAACGCACGCGGGCCTTGAGCTCTTCCAGCGTAGGCCTTGCAACGAGTGGGCCAGGGTCCGACGGCCAGCTAATATGACCAGAAGTGTGTTCGACCTTCCACCACCCAGCCCACTCCTGCTCCAAAGCCTCCGCCTCCTCCTGAAGCGCGCTGGGCTTGCCGGCTGCGAGAGAACCGGCATGCCAAGGAACGGCTCGCTTCGAAAATGCGCACAGCGCAGCAGCGCCGTCGATGGAGCGGCGTCGAACCCAATCGCTCCATCCAGCGTGCTTGCCACGCTCTGCATCCTTAAACACAGAGATGGCTCTGGCTCCAGCGCCCTTCGCCGCTGCAGATGCAATCCCATGCGGGAGCGACAAGGCCAACTGGAGCAGCAGTACTATGGCTCAGCTTCCACCAACGAAACACCACAACACTTAGGCCGAGCCTGGGCGCTGCGTCCTAGCCGCATGGCGCCTGCCCTTGAATCGGGCGGCTGCCAGCGCGCTGGCCCTTCAATGCAGCGAGCAAGCAATCGCCACCAGAGCGCTGCGGGACTATGCGCAGCGAGTGCAAGCGCGAGCGGGGAAAAAAGGTGCTTGCGCGCAACAAACTGCAACGGCTGCGCTCGACCGATGTACTCAGGGTTGGCAGAGGGGGCGAGGTCATGCACATCTGCCAAGTCAAACTCGGCACTGGTGACCCACCACTGCCACTTGTGATCGAGCGAACTGCCTTCCATCTGCTCAGCGCAGTGCCTCCAGCGCGGAGCGGGGTCCCCTCGTCTGCGCGCGATGGGCACATCGGCGGGGAAGCGGCGAGGCACTCGCACGGCACGATGCTCTAGCCCAGCCTGCGGCAGCGACGGCGGCGCGAGAACGACTGGAGAATGAGGTGCCGTGCCAGCATCTGGGACAATTTCAACCGTAGTGTTCTGTGCCAGCGACTGCGAAACAACAACGTAATCGATGACCCTCCCTGCCCTGCAGAGACGGAAGAGTTGGTGCAAGTCGCGGCAGACGGGAAGAGACAGCCCCCGTCCACCGCCTCGACCCACAGACTGCCCTGAAGCTCCTCGGGGGGCATCTGAATGTCGCCACAAACGACAAACGGCAACCCTACAGTTTTGAGAACTTGTCCTACATCAGTGAGGATGCTCCAGTTTTTCTCTGAGAGGTTTTAGAGTGGTGCATGTAAACATTGACCCACGAGAACCCCAATGGGGTGAGACCGTGATTATGCAAGATCCTCACCCTACCTCCGTGCAACACGCTGTCTGCATATTCAACCTCAGCCAGCCGTGAAGCGGCTGGCGCGCACTGCAAGAGCTCTCCAGATGCACCACCACTCGAAGTATCAGTGGCGGCTGTGAAGGCGGCGTTCCAGTCCATGGCGCGAAGCTTGTGCTCCCAGGTGTCGCACTGAGCCCTTCGCATGTATGCTCCTGCACGGCAACTGCGCGAGCGCCACGGGTGCGACCGCGCAGAAGCGCAGTTCAAGTCCGCTGCGTCCCGATACATTGACAGCGACCAGGCTCAGGCTAAATATCCACTTCAGCCACGCCATCCACCCGAGCCTTCTTCTTGACAGCCTCGACGAGCTGGTCGAAGATGCCCTTGACCAAGTCGTGCTTGGCGCCATGCTGCTCGGCGACGTCGTGCACCTGCTGCCCCTCGCGCTGCTGCTCGATCCAGCGCAAGAGCTCGGCGTGCGACTGCCGGGCACGAGCCCGCGCCGCAGCGGCGTCGGCAGCGGCGGCGCCGGTTGCGCGCTGCGCATCAGCGTCCGCCACCGCCATTGTTATGGCCTCGTGCTCGAGGGCGGCGGCGGGGGCGCCTGGCGCTGGAGCGGCTGCGGGCGCGGCAGCAGCGGCAGCAGCGGCAGGAGCTCCAGCAGGCTGTTGCGGCCCAGGAGCATCAGCGGCAGCAGCAGCAGCAGGGCGGCCAGCACTGCTTGCAGCAGCCGGGGGCGGGGCGCCAGTCTCGTCGTCGACCATGACGACGTCGGGCTTCGCCAGCTCCTGCAGCGTAGGCACCAGCGCCTGCAGCTGTTGCGCGAACGCCGCCAGCCTGGGATCCGCCTTGAGCCCGCCCGCCAAGGCCGAGAGCGCGAGAGCGGGATTCGAGCTCGTTGCCATGCTCTGATAGGCCTTGGCCGCCCGCGCGGGTGCCTCCGTGCAGTGCTCCTTGGCCTCGTCGAGTTCCTTCTTGGCGGTGGCCGCGGCCGCGACGGCCTTGAGTGCCGCCTCCTGAGCGCGATCGTAGGCTCGCTGAGCCTTGTCACGCTTGTCGGCCAAAACGTCCTGCTCGATCCTGGCCGATCGCGCCTCCGCCCACTGTTCCCCGGCAAGCAGCGCGCGGTGACAGACCACCTTGGCGACCAGCTTGGGCGTCCACTCGACATTTTGATGGCCGCGGGGCTTAAGAGCGAGAGTTTGTCCTGGGCCGCGCCGCCTTTGCCGCCTCCTGCGCCGCCGCCGCCGCGCTGACCGCCCCCGCCTGCCCGTGGCGGGCCCTGCAGCCGTGCGCCGAGGGTGCGCGCGCCCGCCGCCGTAGGCGCTGGGCCCGCAGGCGCAGGGCGGCCGCATGCGCGGCAGTGCGTGCGCGAGAGAACGTTGAAGCGGTAGCCGCACCGCTTGTGCTGACATTGCCAGGTGTCGAAGGAGCCGCCGCCATGCCGCTGCGGGGTCATACGAGCCTGACAGGAACAAAAGAGAATCATGTCAAAATTCTCGTCCGACCAGGTGACGAGACGTGGCTTCGGAGGCCGTCACTCTCCCGCACCAGTGAGGCCAGGTCCTGTGCCAAAACACTACGGACTTGAGCCAAAATGGCTACGGATCTCCTCCTTCTACTTCTCCTCCTCCCCCTCCTCCTCCTCCTCCTCCTCCTCCTCCTCCTGCTTGTCTTCCTCCTCCTCCTCCTCCTCCTCCTCCTTGTTTTCCTCCTCCTTCTCCTCCTCCTCCTCCTCCTCCCCCTCCTCCTCCCCCTCTTCTCCCTCCTCATCATCGTCATCATCATCCTCGTCATCCATCATCATCATCATCATCATCATCATCATCATCATCATCATCATCATCATCATCATCATCATCATCATCATCATCATTATCATTATCATTATCATTATCATCATCATCATCATCATCATCATCATCATCATCATCATCATCATCATCATCATCATCATCATCATAATCATCATGATCATCGTCATCATCATCATCAGCATCAGCATCAGCATCGGCATCAGCAGCATCATCATTATCAACATCATCATCATCATCATCATCATCATCATCATCATCCTTATCGTTATCATCGTCATCATTGTCATCGTCATCATCATCATCGTCATCATCATCATCATCACCATCATCATCACCATCATCGTCATACTCATCATAAGCATCATCATCGCCATCAGCAGCATCATCATCGCAATCGTCACCATCATTATCATCACCATCATCATCATCCTCACCATCATCATCATCAACATCATCATCATCATCAGCATCATCGTCATCATCATCATCATCATCATCATCATCATCATCATCATCATCATCATCATCATCATCGTCATCATCATTATCCTCATCACCCTCCTCCACCCCCTCCACCTCCTCCTCCTCCATCTCCTCCTCCTCCTCCTCCTCTTCACCCTCCTTCCTCCTCCTTTTCGCCCTCCTGTAGCGCGCGCGACCCCCAGCGACGCCCAGGAGGCCGCCGGCTTCATCTCGCCCGCGTCGCTTTCACTGCTGCAGGCCTGACCGCGCCCGCCCCAGGGGTGCGCCACCTCCGTCGGGCCGGAGGAGAGGGTACCGATACCGTTGCTCGTCCTGGGAACCCACGGTGGAATCGTTCCCAAAACAGTGTTTGCACTTAGGGGTTCTTTCCTCGTTGTCCAATCGTTGTCTTACGGAGCTGACCCTGGGTGCCAGTCTGGCGGTTCCGTGGTCGCCGTCGCCACCCAGACGCCGCCTCGTCGCCGCCCGTCGTCTGGACCTGGGTGCTGGTCTGGCGGCCCCGCGGTCGCCGCCGCTGCCCCGTCGCCGCCTCGGCGCCGCCCGTCGTTTGGGCCTCGGTGTTGGATGGCTGCTCCGTGACCATCGTCGCCGCCCCGTCGCCGTTTCGTCGCCGCCCGTCGTCTGGGCCTTGCCTGTCTGGCTGCACCGTCGTCGCCGTCGCCGCATCGTCGCCGCCATGCAACTGCCCTAGATTGCACAACGTAGATTCCCCTGTCTGAAAAAGTATCGGGTCTACCCCCCCGAATTAACGACTCCCCGTCTTCGTATTGCGACATCGTCCATCCGACACATGAATTCGTACTATCCCAGGCAAGCCGGTATCGCCCCTGCTGTCATCTTGTGCGAACCTTTGTATGCGCGCATGGTGAACGACGAGACTTCGGAAAGGGTTCATCCGCAACCGTTTCTCCTTCTCAACTCTGCTGCTCGGGAAGCGGATGCAGCCCGCGCCCCCCGCCCCGCGGGCGCGCCGGTGCCGCGCGCGGCCCCATGGGAGCTTCCAGCGGCTCGGGGCGGCCCCTGGAGCGGCGCGCGCGGTGCCGCAGGCCTGTGGGCGCCCCGACAACCTGGAGACGCCAGCCTGCCCTGCGCGCCCCGCTTGCCCAAATTGCCTTTCGACCTCGGGGCAGGACTGGGCGCTGCATGTGGCCTCGCTCCTGGTGGCGGGCGGGCTCTGGCGAGCTGCGGGCTGGGCGGTCGAGCGGCAGTGCGCCGAGGGCGCGCCCCCTCCGATCGCGGACGTGATGCTGCTGGCGGGGGAGAAGGTGGCGGTCTCCAACCGCGTCCCTGGCTGGCCAGGCCCCCAAAGGCGCCTGCGTGGCAAGCGGGCGGGGGGCGACTCCGCGACGGGCGCGCTCGCTCCTCTGCCAGCCCCGCGGGGGCCGCCCCTGGCTGGGAGTTCGGCGCGTTGGCGGCGACGAGGACGCCCCGCCAGATGGTCGGCAGTGGGTCACGATGGGCTACGGCGATACCCTCGTCCCGAGCGAGTAGGTCGACCCAAAGGGCCGTCGCCGCGTGCGAGAGGGCGGCCGTGACGTGCCGCTGTTGGACGGGGCCAACTACGTCGCGCACTGCTGGACCGTGCGTCCCGAGGCCGCCCCCGACTTCGCGGCGAAGGAGCGCGGGCGTTGGAGATCGCTTGCGGACGACGCCGCGGGCGGCGCCGCGACGCCGGCCGCCCAGCCCTCCTTGGCCCCGTCGCCAGATCGCTCCAAGACGCGCTGGGGCTGGAGCGCGAGGGCGCGGTTGCCCAGAAGGAGGAGGAGCCCGCCGCTGACATCCGCACGCTGTGGGTCGATTGCGACAACCAGGGGGGGAGAGGTGCAAGTCGCGACGAGACGTCGCCCGCGAAAGCACACAGGAAGCGTTTCCAGACATGCCGCTCGAGGGCCCTGGCAAGACCTTCTTTTTGACAGAGCACTTCGATCGGCGCGGAGGCGACCCTCGGCAATGGCTTCGGATGTGATTGGGGGGTGCAAGATTATGGGCGGGTCACATCGAACCTGCCTCGAGATGAAGGTGCTGTGCGACGCCCTCTACTTCGCCGGGGCGCACGACCCGCTCATCGTGGGCGCCCGCGCGTCGCTGGAGACCCTCAGCCGACGCGCCCAGACGATCATCGACGCCTGCCAGAGCCCCCAGAAAGTGACTAGGGAGCACGCCGGCCTCTACGTGGGCACCTGGGCCCCGACGACCCCGTCAGCCCGTCGCCGCAGTCCTTCGCGGCGCGGCGCGCAAAAGATCGCGCCGAGGTGGTCGCTGCCCTCGGCCGGGGGGGGCGCGGCCGCGGCCCCCGCGGCGCGCCGACCGCGGGCGCGGGCGCGGGCGAGACCGGCGACGCTGCGGTTGACGCTGGCGGCGGAAGAGGGCGCGGGGGAGGACGCGGCGGCGGCGGGCACCACGGCGGCGGCCGCGGCCGTCGCGGGCTCGCGCCCGGCGCCGCCGAGGGGGCTCGCCCCGCCCTCGGCTGCGTCTCAGGGGGCGCTGGGGGCCCGCCCCCAGGTGGCCGACCGACGAGGGAAGTCTCGCCCATGCTGGCGCCCGCCGCGCCGCTCGGCCCCGCCATCTCGACTCGGGGACAGACAAGGCGCCGCAGCGCGATGGCGCGGGGGGCGGCCCGCGGACTGAATTGGCTTGCCGGCTGCGACGCTAGGGACCTTGCCTCGGAGTCGACAGCGCCGGGAGTTTTGACGCCCGAGGCGTCGGCCCGCGTGGGTGGCCTGGCCCGGGGCCCGTGCCGGAGGCCTGCTCGGGGCGGGGGGCCCTGCGCGACCTCCTGCGCGGCCGCCTCCGCGAACCTCGTGGCCTTCAACGTCGACTTGGTGTCCTTGCCGAGCTACGCGTCGAGGTCTCCCCCGATCGAGTCGCCGCTGGGCCCCAGTGTCTCTCGCTCGATATTTGGGGCCCCATCCATGAGCTGGCGCTGCGACCGAAGACTGAGATAGAGGGCGTCGAGTTCGAAGCGCGCCATATCGCACCTTGCACGGATCGGCCGCTGTCTCACAGCTAGAAGGCGCACCGTGCCTTCGAAGATCGGCTGCGGGATCTCGGCATGCTCGACGCCGCCCTGCAGCCGCGCGGTGGATTGGGATCTTCTTCGCGCGGAAGAGCAGCGAGGGTGCTCGTTGACGCCAGACGCAATTTTTGGTTCCGGGCGCCGCCAGGGGCCAGACTCTGCACCTCGGGGGCCTCCGCCAGCATCGAGGCCAGCGGCCGCGAGGCGGTGCCCTTTGACAGGCCCAGGCTCTTCCTGGGGCCCCGCGCGGGCGCTGGGCCGCGCCGAACTGGGCGGCGCGGTGCTCGGGCCCACTGGCGCGGCGTGGCCGACCTCGGCTTCTACGAGCGCGGGTTTTGCATGGTCGTTGTTCTTTGCCCGGAAGGCCAGAGGAGAAAAGCTGGCGGTGGCCGCGCCGAGCCCGCGAGGGTCGGGGCCCCTCCGCGGCCGGCCCCCGCCCCTGGCGCGCGGCGAGGGGCGGCCTCGCCACTGCGCGTGCGTCGACGACCTTCGGGCCCCCTCGCAGCGCGAAGCCTCGGCGGGGCGCGCCGTCTGCGAGTGGGAATCCGACCCCGCGCGGCGCGGGCTGGAGCTTCGCGGAGGCGGGGCGCGGAGCGGGGACATCCGCGTCTTCGGCCGCAGTCTCCGCGGCCGTCGTCCCAGGGCGGCGGCCGCCGCGCCCGAGCGATTTTGGAAGATCCGGGCTGCTAGCGAAGAAATCATCCGTCGCGGGAGATGTCCAGGCCAGGCCGCCGAGCGCTGGCTGGGGCGCGCCGCGTTCGTGAGTCTCATCCAGAGAGGTTTGTTGTTTACGTTTCACGTGCCACCGTCTCTGCCGACACCGCCGCGCTCGCGTCGCCCCTCGCTGGGCCTCTGTGCGTGACGAGGTCCGCGCCTGGAAAGGGCCGGTGGCTTTTCTCGTTCGGAGGCGGGGTCGGAGTTGGAGTGGGCGCGTCGCGCGGAGCCATGCCAGTGGGCGCGGGCATGGAGTGCGCACCCTTCTGGGGGCGCTCTCAAGGCGCCGCCGTCGGCGGGGCTCTCAGGAGGGGCGAGTTTCAGTTTGAGGGGCGCCAGGCTCGCGAGTCGGCCTCGAGCGCCGCCGGGCGGATCGGTGGCGCTCGGACTGGCGGTCGGCCCCCAAGGGCCCCAGGGCTGCGCCGCGAGGGAAAAGTACTTAGTTATGGAGTGAATGTTTTTTCGGCGATGCCCGACTTCCCCGTGGCCCCAGCGGGGCCTCTCGAGGATGACCGCTGGGTCGCCCGCCTCTGGGGCACGTGGGGTCCCCGAGAATATCCTGACCCTGCAGGCTGGTGCCTCGGGGCTGGGGATTCGCCGTTTTGTTATGAACTTGCTCGGTCCCGCTCGCGCGAACTCCGCCTCCTCGTTCGTGTCCGTCGGTCTGTGGCTTACACTCTCGCTCGCAGTGGCCGCGGGGGGCCACCTGCCCGCTGCTCCCGCCCCGTTCCGCTGCGCCCATCTTGGCTCGAGCCCGCCCCCCGGCACGGGCCGTCGACAGCCCCGCGTCGGAGCCGGGCGCTAGGCGCATGCGCGGTGGGGCGGCGACCGGCGACGCGCCCCGGTGGAAACGGGCGCGCTGTCTGGCGCCGGCCCCGACGGCAAGGGAGAGGCGCCGCGGCGGGCGGGCGCCCCGCGCTGGGGCGGGCCGCAGAGGCCCCGACCGAAGGGCCGCAGCCGAAGCGCGGAGCGGCGGGGGGCAGCTCAAGCGGAGGCTCCTCGTCCGAGCCTGGGCCCGACAGTCGACGGCAGGGCCCGAGGGCTGACGAGGAGGTCGCGCCGGCGCCCGGGCCAGCACCTCGGCACCGCGCTGCGCGGGAGGAGGAGTGCGGCGGCCTGCTCGAGGCCAAAGCCGCGGCCGAGAGCGCGCGCCGCTACTGCTCGACCCACCTCAGGAACTTCGAGGCGTTCAATCGCCGGTGGGCTCGACCCAGCGCTCGCGGGCGAGGGCGACGCGGGCGGCTGGCTCGCGAAGTCTTTCAACGCGAGCTTCCTCACTGGTCGCTCGCCGGAGTGCGGCGGGGCAGTGCTGGCCCAACCTTCGGTAAGGCCGGGGGGCGCCGCGCCCCCCGGGCCCGGCGACGCCGGCGTGGATGGCGCCATCTAGTCCCGGCCAGGTCGCGGAGGCCCTTGCCGCAGATGGCGTGGAAGGCGATGGCCGCCGGCCTCTGCCTGCGCGGGTGCAAGCAGATGGCGGTCGCAGTCCCGCTGGGAGTGGGGGCCCACCTCCGGCCGCGCGAGTTGATGCCCGTGCTACCCGCGGACCTGGGGCCGCCTTCGCAACGGGCGTCTGTCTACTGGTCGCTAGTGGTCTGCCCTCAGAACCACGGCTTCACCACCGAGACGGGCTCGATGGGCGATGGCGTGATCCTCGACTGCAAGTGGCAGGGTTGGATGGGGCCGCTCTGGGCAGCGCTGGCAGGCGTCTTGAAAGGGGGGCCCGTCCGGGCGTTCATCTACCCCGAACTCGCGAAGCAGTTCAATGAAAGCCACGCGCGCCTCGGAGCGCTGGCAGGCCCCGTGCATGATGAGGCGCAGCTGCCCCAGCATCGATCGAGCCTTGGGATTCAGGCCGCTGGGTGAGGTCAGGGAAAAAGAGGGCGCTGGGCGACCCGCCGGCCCGCCGCCCGGCAGGAGAAAGGTGTGGCGCGACCTCCCGGCGGCGACGCGGGCCCCGCGCGAGGCGCTCGACGCGCGCCTCGAGGGGCTCCCGCTGAAGGCTAGCAGCCGCGGCGCCTCCGGCACGGCGCGGCGCCGAGGGGGCAGCGCATCGGCGATTTCTTCGCCGGCGAGGGAGGCGCGGCGAGAGCCGCCCGCCGCGGAGGCGCGCCTGCAAGGACCTGGGAGCTGCGCGATGGGCCCGGTGGCGACCTGGCGCGGCTTGCCGCCCAGCGCTGCATTTGCCAAGATGCAGCCGCCGGGAAGCTGCTGGCCAGCGCGGTCGCCGCGCCCTGTCAGACTTTTAGCGTTGCTCGTGATCGCACCACTGCGATTCGAGCACCACTTTTCCCTCGGGGCGCTCCTAGGGCCAGCGAGAGGAGAGTGATGCTGGAAAGCTCTGGATCAGAAGCGCCTGCTTTGTCGCCTCTCTGAAGCTGATGCGCTACCTGCGCGCGCGGAGCACCCCCCGGGTTCTCGAGGGCCCAAGATCGTAGTTGAGGGGCCGCATGTCTAGGGGCGGCGTTTGTGCAGTCGTGGGTGATTTCTGTCGATTCTGTACTCCTTGGCGCAAGCGCGCGCAGTTCGTTTGTGGCAACATGCCGCGAGCCGACCTTCTCAGCCTTGAGCGCAGGCGCGGAGTGTGGAGGCACCCGCGGCTTCTGCAGCGCCAGCCAGCAGAAGCACCACCAGTTAGAGGGGTCGGCCAGGACCAAACGAGCACAGCCGCGCCCTAGCCAGCTGTGCAAATAGGTCGCGCACTCTCTCCCGCATAGAGTCCGTCATGCACGCGCAAACTTCGCAAACCTCGCGCTCGCGACCCACCCGCCCTCGGCTTCGCCACCCCCGAGCTAATCCATCAAATCTAATTCGAGAGCTACCCTTTTTGAGCAGTTTTCTTGATTTTTCAACGTTTGGCCCGCGGGCGACGGGCGACGCCCCGCAATTCCATTCGGCGGCAGGGTCGCAGCCGCCGAAACGCGCGCGACTCCCACGAGACGCATCCTCTCCGCAGGGAAAGAACTCCATGATAGTGAAGTGCGCGCAGAGCTACCTACGGGCTCGCGCTAAACGGCGCGACTTCTGAAGGGTTCATCGCAGCCGCTGCTCCTTCTCATGCCTGCCGCTCGCCCCCCCGCCCCCCCACCCCCGCGCTCCGTTGATGGGATCCACGGGCGCTGGTCAGCAATGCCGCTCGGCGGCGGGGTCGCGGCTGCCAGGGCGCGCGTGGCATCCGCGCGCCGCATCTTCTCCGCAGAGAGAGAGAGAGAGAGAGAGAGAGAGAGAGAGAGAGAGAAAGAGAAAAAAACAAACTCAATGCTAGATGCATATTGCATAAAGAATGCACATCGTATGCTATGCCACCTAGATTCCCTTCTCTAGATAAAGTCGACTCTACCCCCCCGGATGATCTGTTCCCTTTTTCGTTTTGCACTTTACGTATGATTCTGCCCCATCGTCCATCCTAAATATGAATTCGCACCATGCCAGCCAAGCCGGCGCCCGCCCTCCCCCTTTCTGCCGCCCCTTGCGACAAATATTACGCGCGAGCGTTCGTTGATTCAGAATCACATGTGGTCAAGAATCCCCGGCCAAAAATTTGGGCGAAGTGCGCGCGCATCGTCGCGCGCGCATGCCGAAATCCTTCAGAAAGCTTTCGGTGGGATTTCAATATCGAGCGCCCCCAAACAAACATATAAAACATACGGTTTCGCATCGCAGAGTTTCAAAGCAGCTCGGGGCTTCGCGCGCGCACGTCGAGATCGTTCGAATGCCCTTGCGCGCGTGCCGTCGCGAGGAACCTTTGCACGAAGCAGGATGAAGTGCACGTGCGCGCGTCGTCGCGCGCGCATGCCGAAATCCGTCGGAAACCGACGGTGTCGTAACGACGTCCAAACCCAGTGTCCCAAAAACAGATAAAGCACAGAGCGACCGCAACATCGGCTGTCAAAACAAAACCCGCGTCCGCGCTCTTGCGAATTCGTGAGGAAAGCATAAGTTGTTCAACATTGTCATGGCATTATGCCAACTGGGCCTCTCGCGCCGCATGCCGAAATCATTCGCGCGCCCTTGCGCCCGTGCGGGGGTGGCACGATCCGTGTCAAATACCGTGTCAAATAAAACCATGCGGGCCAATCTCGCGCGTGGGCCGCGCGCGCATGTCGAACTCTTTGCACAACCTTGATTGCCGACGCGAGGAGGCCGTCATCGTCGTCGGCGCGATCAGCATCGGCGCCCGCACTGGCCGCGCCGTCGTAGATGTCAACGTCGCCACCAGCATCGCTACTATTACCATCGTGTCTACCGTTGTCAACGTTGCCACGATACCGCGCCCAGCCAAATCGCCGACTTGCATTGAAGTGCCCGCTGGGATGTGCCCAGTGGCCAGTCAGCGCCGCCGCGGCCGCGTCGGTCGCGCCAAACTAGCTGGCCGCTGCGCGCGCGTGCTTGGGTTGGCGCGGCCGCATAGAAGGACCAGCGAACGCCAAGTACCCATCGCAATCGCCAGCGCGTGCGTTTTGCAAACCAAGTTGCGGGTGGGTGGGTGGGACGATTGAGTGAACAGTGGAGTTGACAACTCATTGCGAACAGAAATCAATTCTCCTTTCTGAAAGGAGAATAGACTCTACCCCCCCCCCCCCCGGCTTTATCCGCATCCCTTTCGGGCTTGTACATCATATATGATTATGACCACATGCCCATCCTAAATATGAATTTACACTATCCCCGGGGGGCGGGTATCGACCCCCTGAGGTTCCCTTGTAAAACGCACTATGCGCGGGGACACCTTTTGTTCGAACGTAATAAATTTCACGAATCCCTTGCAACGAATGGGACGAAGTGCACACGCGCGCGCCGTCGCGCGCGCATGCCGAAATCCTCCAAAAACCTCCGGTGCAGGAAGGATTGCGCAATCGAGATTCCAAAAAACATACAACAACACATGGTGTCGCAACATTGATTTGCTAAAACAGCTTACGCGCGAGCTCTTGCGAAATCTCAAATAAACCATAGCTTGTTTTCAATATGTTCACAACATGCTACCAAACGGGCTTCGCGCGCGGGCATGTCGAAATCTGTCGAACGCCCTTGCGCGTGTGCCGTCGCGACAATCCTCTGCAACAAATGGGACGAAGTGCAGACTCGCGCGTCGTCGCGCGCGTATTCCGAAATCCTTCCGAACCCATCGGTTCCGGAAGGAATTCCACATCGTGTGTCCCAAAAACCTACAAAAACACAAGGTTTCGCAACACGGATTTTCAACAAAAGCGTGCGCGCGCGCTCTTGCGTCGTCGTCGTCGTCGCCGTCCTCCCTTCTCCCGCGTCGTCGTCGTCGTCGCCTACGTCGTCCTCTGTCTTTCCCCGTGTTCGTCGTCGTCGTCGTCGTCCTCTTTGGCGTCGTGGTCGTTTCCGTCGTCGTTGTCGCCGTGGTCGTCGTTCCTCCTCCTCCCTCGTCGTCGTCGTCGTCCGTCGTCGGCGTCTCGTCGTCGTCCCTCCTATTTCGTCGCCGTCGTCGTCGTCGTCGTCGTCGTTGTCGTCGTCGTCGTCTTCCCTCCTCCCTCGTCGTTGTCGTCGTCGGCGTCGCCGTCCATCCTCCTTCTTCGTCGTTCGCGTCGTCGCCGTCCTCCCTCCTCCCTCGTCGTTGTCGTCGTTGTCGTCGTTGTCGTCGTTGTCGTCGTTGTCGTCGTTGTCGCCGTCGTCGTCCTCCCTCCTCCCTCGTCGTCGTCTTCGTTGGCGACGTCGTCGTCGTCTTCGTCTTCGTCGTCGGTGTCGTCGTCGACGTCGGCGTCGGCGTTGTCGTCGTCGTCGTCGGCGTCGTCGTCGTCGTCTGTGTCGTCGTCGTCGTTGTCGTCGTCGAAGTCGTGGGAGACGTCGTCGGTGTCGTCGTAGTCGGTGTCGGCGGCGCCGTCGTCGTCGTTGTCGCTGTCGTCGTCGGCGTCGGTGTGGCCAAGTGCCACCTGGTACCTACCGTCACGGTCTTGTCTTAAGATGTCTTGCGACCAAGTTGCGGGTGGGAGGGTGGGATGTTTGCACGAGCAGTGGAGAGGACAGCTTCAAGACGGTCAAAGTGAATTGCACGACATAGAACGCACCACCAAGATTGCACATCATGTTTTGCTAGAACAACACGGTTTCGGGCACACACTGGCAATCATCGTATAGATTTTTTTGGAGCGAGATGGAGCCACACCTTGAAGACATCGGGTGTGACACACTCGTGAACTAATGTCAGATTCCGCTGGACACCGCATGAACATGTAGGAATGATCAGTTTGTTGATTAACATGTGCATAGCCAGTCCCTCCACCAACTCCTCGTTTGCTGCGGGCTGGTCGTAATATGATATATCGCAGTATTACAATGCAGTGCAGACTCGCATGGAGGCATTGATTACGCAGGTCTTTTGCGTAAGCGTTTCTACGGCATTGCCATATGTGGCCTGACAATGAGCTAATATGCATGTGTGGCGGGGCTCGGCCAGGAAGGAGCACTTGAGCGGAGGGTGGCGAGCACTATTCGTGCGGTTCGGTTCAAGTGGGAAAGATTGGAAACCTTGGGTAGAAGGGCGATATTCGCTTCAGTGAAAGGGAAGAGTGGACGGGATGTGGAGGTGGAGGTGGAGGAGGAGAAGGAGGAGGAGGAGGAGGGGAGGAAAAGGAAAAGGAGGAAGAGGGGGAGGAAGAGGAGGAGGAGGAGGAGGAGGAGGAGGGCACACCCAGACATGCGATGGACTGCTGTTGAATACGCGGGCCTCACGGAGTTCGACCCGTTCTACTGGGTCAGCTTTTCGTCCCGTTTCCATGTCTGTCTATCTCGGGTTTTGCCCGAAACCGCCCCCCCCCCAGGCCGAAGGAAAACACTGGAATATACAAAATAATCCGTTGGAGGTCTGGGTTTTCCCCCATTCAAATTCGACCGTTGGACCTTTCTTGGGATGTCTTGCGGCCAAAATGTCGAAGAGAATCCATCCCCGTGGCGATGAGAAGTCTGTCGGAGGCCCGGCGAGGGCAATAATCACTTAGAACGCTAGGATTTCATGAATCTTGGCGGCGTGCACAAGAGGGTGGCGCGAGGGGGTGAGCTTTTATGGAAGAGGGAACCTGATTGAAAGGGCTTGGGTGAGTTTCACTAGACATGGAAGCCGTGAGGTTCTAAGAACCCCCTGGCTTTCTTAGAAACCTCCGCCGAGGCCGCCCCCCTGGCGCCACCCTCTTTTGTGCGCGCTGACAGAAGTCATCCCGCCCGAATTCCCGAATTCCAGGGTTGTGGGGCGGCGCAGTCCTTCCTTGCTGGCAGACCGCCGCCGCCGCCCACCCGTTCCCGCCAGCTCGGGCTGCGGCAGCGCTACGGCGGCGACAACTGCGGGCCAGAGGCGCCGGGGCGGGGCGGGGGCCTCCGGCTTCGCCCCCCCAGAGGATCGAGATTTCCACCCAGGAAGGCGGGTCTCCATTCTTGAGGAAAGAAACTTCCAGAATACACCAAAAAAGGCATCTTGAATGAGTGTCCAGCTTTCGCGATTGAGGTTTTTGATAATCTTTTTTCCTCCCTCGACAGCGCTACATTTTTCTTGCCACAATTCTTTCTCTCGTAAGACTTCCAACCCGTGTAATTCTAGTTGGTAGCGGAGCTTGGGGTGATCCCAGCTCGCGATCCCCAGAATTTGCGCAGAGTGCGATGTGGACTCGCATGTCCCTTCGCCTCCGCATTGGTACCACGCTCCAATCCTTGAGCAGTTTGTGCATATGGCTGTTCTGCAAGTCTACGAAGCTTTCGCCCTGGACGCTCACGGACAAACGATCTCGTTCGAGTCGCTGTAAAGAACCAGCAGTGAGGGCAACAGCAATTGAAAGCGCCGTGAGCTTTGTGTCCGCCCATAGGGGTTCCACGACACCCCACAACCCACACAAACCCACAGGTCGCGGCCGTGGCGTCGCGTCGGGCATGTCAGCGAGCCATTCGCCTAGGCTAGTACCGTGCTTCGTGATATGTGTGCTACAGTGTTGGTTGTTTTTTATGCGCACACGTCGCACCAAACGAGTGGGACTTTACTGTAGAACGCTAGTGGGCCATATTCAACACCTTTGGCACCGACCAAGGCTGTCAACACAACTACGGCTGCCCCCAGGTTCGACATGGCTTTCGTCCCTGCGCAGGCCCGCGCCCTAAGGCGCCTCCGCATCTTTCATCGTCGTAGATTCTTCTCGAGGGCGATATCCATCTTAACGGTTTGGGGGGTCAGCATCCTCATTTTCTTCGTGGTCGTCTTTTCCTGGCTCGCCGGCATGATGCCTGGTGGAGCTCGCCCACGGGGCGGCGGAGGTGGTCGCGGTGGGAACACCTCCCGCAAGCCGCCCGCGTGGTCACCCGAGCGAGAGTCTGCGTATCATGCTCGCCACTGGGAACAGGACTTGCTCGCGTGGAGCGTGCTCGCCACGGACATGGAGAACGCTCAGCTGCGCGGTGCCATCATCCTCAACCTTGGCGGAGCCGCACGCGAGTTCACGCGATCAATGAACTTCGCGTAGATGACGGAGGGAGGCTTGGTGAATGACCAGCGCGAGGACGCCGTGACCGACCTCGTCGCGAGCCTCGCCATTCAGTTCGGCCCACTGGGCGAGGAGCCACGCCTCCAGGCTACCCGCGAGCTCTTTTAGCTCTCGCGGCTCCGCAACGAGACCACCAACGCGCTGCTCTCGCGGATCCTTGCGCTGCGATTCTGATTGCGCACAGCGGTGGAAACGCGGTGTCCCGGGAGCCCCCAAAAGGCCGCGGGAGGCCCCCAAGGGGAGCCCCAAGAGGCAAACATCGTCCCAGCTTCTTTGCTTCACGACGTCCAAGACGGCCCTAGAGGCTCCCAAGATCGCACCAGGACGGCCTGAGAGGCCCCAAAGAGTACTCCAGGACGGCCCAAAATGGCTCCAAGACGGCCCAAGAGAGACCCAAGACGGCTCAGGACGGGCCCCAGGGGGCCCCTAAAGATTCCCAAGAGAGCCCCAAGATGGCCACAGGATGCCACGCGAGGTCCCCGAGAGCGCCCCCAGAGCGCCTAAAGTCGGCCCAAGCCCGCCAAGACTGCCCAAGAGGGTCCCGGGGCGGCCCGAGAGGGCCCCAAGACGGCCCAAAAGAGTGCCAAAAGTATCCCCAGGAAGGCCCGGAAATTAAATATTCATTGATTGTCGCGCGGTTTGTTGCTAGATCTCTGCATGTCGTACTAAAGCCTTAGCGCCAGCACGGTCCGAGACGCTAGCCAGCGACTTCGCGCCCTCGCAGGAAGAACCCGCGCTTTCCGCCCCTGTGCCAAGCGGGTCCAATGGCCAGCAGGCACCCCCCGCATCCAATCGCACGGGGCCCCGAATGGGCACCTGGCGAAGGTCATCGACGATTTCGAAGGGGCCTTGCAGACACTGGGCGGCGCGCGCGACCGCAGCGCGCAACTGCGCGCTCGCGCCGACGGAGACGGAGACGGGGGCGGGGCGCGCGACGCCGGCAGCTGCCGCCTCTTCTGGGGGTGCTGAGCAGCGATCGACCCCCGGCTCTCGTGTAGTCGAGGACCCCATCCGCGGTCGCCCCGGCTTTACTCGCTGGGATACCAGCGCAGTGTCTCTGCCGCGCTCTCGCGATGGAGCTCGCGCCCTCGTGCGCTCGAGCCCTCGAGCAGCGCGGATGGCAGACTCGAGCGCCGCATCCAAGTTCAATGCTCTCTCTCTCTCTCTCTCTCTCTTTTCTTCTCTCTCTTTCTTTTCTCTCTCTCTCTCTCTCTTTCTCTCTCTCTCTCTCTCTCTCTCTCTCTCTCTCTCTCTCTCTCTCTCTCTCTCTCTCTCTCTCTCTCTCTCTCTCTCTCTCTCTCTCTCTCTCTCTCTAGTCTCGGCTCGAGAGTGCCCTGCACTCAGACCGCAGCCGCGACGCGAAGCGCCCCGCCTCGGAGTCAGACTCCCAGGCCTCGCGAGACCGGAGGGGTCCCAGCAGGGCCCTACTGATTCGCGTCACCTCTCCACACCAGAGTGCCCGCAGCAATGGCCCCCAAGAAGCCGGAGCGCCGTCGCTCTTCTAAGCAGCCTCCGAGCTCCCGTCCCACGCGCCCTGCTGCTGAAGGTTCTCTCCTTCAACGCAAGCAGGACTGCATCGCAGCGTTCAAGCAAGCGGGGTCTGACCGCCCCACGGCCGCCTACAACGGGCTTGCCGAACTGAACGCGGACGAGCTCCAGGCAACGTACGACATGCACAAGTCCAACACGAAGAAGCTTGGCAGCGCCCTGATCCGCATGTGCGCCGCCAACCAGATTAGCTACACGCTCGATCATCACCAGCGCAGCAAGCCTAAGCGCACTGGCGGTGACACATCACACCCACCAGCGGGTTCCGCACGTCTTCAGGCTGCGGACACCCAATTCATCGCCTTGGACCCTGCCTTTTGGAAGGTCCCTGTCCTTGCCGAACCCACCTCACCTGACGACGGCAAGACGTACAAGCCCAGCATCAGCCTCCACGATTACGAGAGTGGTGAACGGCTGCTGCAACACCACCTCGAGCAGGGCAAGCGAGCCACGGGTCAGCTCGCGATTGCTGTCATGGGCCCGAAAAACGACAACTACGTCGGTACCGAGCTCGCCGTCCCCGTCCTGAAGCGTCACCCCAAGGCGCCCAAAGTGGTCCACACGCACGTCCCCGTGACCGTGTACCAGCTGGGCACCAAGGAGGTCGCCTGCACGGAAAAAGTAGCCGTCGCCACCATCGACCCTGCCGACCACGTCTGCTGGATTCGGGCGACCATACACGAGACCGAGGCCATTGCCGCAGTCCCCTCCATGCACCAGGCCTTCGAGGACCAGTTCTCGGGAGGTGCCCCCGTGAACGGTGGTCCACGCGCCAAGGGCCCTTTTCGAGGGGACTCCGCTCCACAGGACAAGGCGCGCCAAAACCAAAAGCACAGGGAGTCCAAGAAAGACGCTCGCCGCCAGGAGCTCGATAGTCAGCTTCAGGACACCTTCAAGGCCCTCTTCCACGGCAACTTTAAAGCCGTCACCATCCTCGAACCCTGCAAAAGCCTAGGCAGGTTTGGATCGGGCGTCGGAAAGAGGTCCCTGGCTGCCACCTTCGGCGTCAGTCTCCAAGCGGTCGACAAGGTCCTGGCGGGATCAGGGCAACTCGGTGCCACCTACGACCTCAGCAATGTAGGTGCAGACGAGCCCACCGCCGACAAGTATCAGACCGTTTGGTTCCCTGAGGACCAGCCCATCACGATGGCAGACGCGTTCCAGAAGTCGGTGGAGTTCAAGGCCCTGGGAGTCGTCAGGCACGGCAAGTCAGGCCTACTGGGGATCCGTGTTCCACGGGGGTCCGACGTCGCCAAGGCCGCTGCTGTCAGCATCCGCGGCTGCGAGGCTACCCTCGCCAAGACGCGCTACCGCATCACTGGCATTGCGGCACGTCACGCCACGCTGACCCAGCTCGCCAAGACTCTCACGGGCCCGTCCGTTAAATGGGACTGTGAGGTCTACCACACCGCCTGGGACCCAGCCACTGCGGCCCAGTTTGCCTTAGTGCGCGCTCATCGGCCCCCACTCACCTATACGGTGCAGGTCGCGGGGTGCCCCATCCCGTGGAGCATCACCGAGGCCCCGCTGGCTGAGGTGGCGCCGAAGCGGGACAACGTTACCATCGTCACGCCTACCACCATCACAGAGCCTGTGACGCCGCCAGCCGGTGGTGGCGGCTTAGCCCCGCCACCGGCACACTCCTCACCAAAGCGGCCCAGAGCCCCTACCTCCGCGACCTCATGACTGCCACGCCCAAAGGCAAGGGCGTCGCACCGCTCCTGACCCCCAAGGAGGAGCCTTCATCCAAGCGCCACCGCTCCTCCAGCGGGAAACGTGACGCCACGCCGCACGCAAGGTCACCCTGCGCCCCAGGCCGCAGCTCCTCTGCACCCCCGCACGGCACGGACGGAGCCGCCGAACCGATGGCCGCCCCAGGATCAGGTGGCCATGACTCCTGGCTTGGCACGGCGGCGGCAGAAGGTGGGGACCACGCCGAAGGCGACGCTGCCACAGCCGCCGAAGTACCAGGCGACGTCGTCGACGTCGAGATCCTTTCATCAGGTGATGAATACAGCGTGGCCTCCCACGAACTCAACACCTTCGGCGAGCGCTTCGCATCGGCCTCTAAACCGCCCGATGCTGCCACGACCCGCATCCAGCACATGGAACAGCAGCACGAGCTGCTAGCCAACACGGTGGATAACATGCAGGTGCAGCTTGCGGGCGTTCTCTCCTCCCAGGCCACACTCACGGAGCACGTTTCAGGGCTGGAACGGGGGCTTGCCACCGTCGTCACCCAGCAACAGACGGCAACCGCCGACGCCGCTGCACTGCGCGGCGACATCCAGACCCTCCTCGGGCACCTCACGGGAGGCACCATCCACCTGCCACAAGTGGCCACTCTGGAAACTAAGAAGGAGGAAGCTGCAGCGGCCGCCGAACCCGTGGCTGCCTGCAGTTGGATCGACCAGCCAGGCCAGGTCACCCCAGGGACGGGGCCCCCAGGGGCCGACAAAGGCAAGGACAAGGGTCGGGCCACCCAGGAACCCTATTGAAGGTGCCTCAGAGAGCCCGCCTCAGCCCTCCGAGGAAGCGCCTTCAGAGGCATCTCTCCCCTCTTCGCGTCGTATCTCTTTCTTGTCACCTCATGTCTGTTTTGGCAGCAGCACGCGCAAGCTATCTGGTGTAGGGACACCCGTAGTCTTGCAGGGGGCGTGATTGTAGCAATGTACATGAGCATTCAGGGGTATTTGAGGACGTGTGCTGACATGCAGCTTTCGGCTCATCGCTCGCGCCGCCCGCCAGGCCTCGCCATCATGTGGCGCCTTGCCTGCAGCCTGGCCCTCCCCTCGCTAGCTGGAGCACACCCGTCTTCAGGCGGTGCGCCTCAGCACGGAGGAGAGGTTTTCCTGCGACACGCTGAACGTGGGACGCTCTTCTACCTTTACGATGACAGCATCTACAAATACGATCACTGCGCCATTTTGGACCGGATCGTGAACAGCACCGCCGCCGCGGGTCCGTGCGGCACCGGGCCGCTGGGCGCCATCGCGAGCGCCTGGCTTGAGCAGCTCCAGGGGCCCCGCCCCACGCGCTGCCCCCCTGGGACTCCGACGGCTACTACGACGGCTACGGCGAGTACCAGCATGTCTCCTACGAGCACGCCCTCGTCAACTACGACACATGCATCGCAGTCTGCCCTCAGCTTGTCCTCGACCGTCGTGCAGCACATCCTCGACGGGGCCGCTGGCAAGGCCCAGGCACGCAGCGGCGGCTTCAGCCCCGCTGTCGTGCCCCGCTTTAGCCCCACGGGTCCCACTACCCCTCTGTGCGCCAGGGGCGAACCCGAGGAGGACCCCGCTTTCTGGCACCTGATGATGATCCGAGCACGGCTCATACCGTGCGCCGCGGCGTGGGCACCAGGTGAGGACCATCAGGACGTGTTCTGGGCATGGCTCGAGGACTGCGTCCCGCGCATCCTGGCGACGCTCCATCTGCCACAGTACGACCACTTTTTCCAGGAGGATTCCGAGGAGAAAAACGACGCCCTGCGCCAGCGCACCGCGTTCGACATGTGCGAGGATATCTGGCACAGAGCGGGCCCCGACAGACAGCGCACCAACCGCAACCTCACTCGTATCCAGGGCAGCCACGAGTACCCCACCCGCTACTTTGGCCTCCTTCTGGAATACCAGGGCGCTCGTGCCCAGCTCGTCGGCCCTGAGGCTTTCGCGGCACCACTGCCGCCATACCTCTCACGGGCCCACGCCTTGCTGCCAAGAGGCCTCCCTCCACCCGACCAAGACGCCCTGGCGTATCTCGCGGATGCGATCCTGCACCACCCGCCAGACATGCAGCCGCTTGTCGAGGCGGAGCTCGCCGCGGCACCGATGGAACCGCTAAACCTACCACCGCCAGCTGGCCCCCTCGCCCAGCACGCCACGTGTGACCAGCCCGCGGCCGACGCCGAACCGCTTCTGCTCCAGCACATCGCGGCCAGCGATATCAGCAACATATCCCTGGACTCGTTCCACGTGTCGGACGATAGCCAGAACGACTCCATCCACGACATGGAAACCCAGGATCGCGACGGCACGACACCGCCAGGTGACACGGCCCAGCGCGACCGTGACAGCGAACCCTACACAGGGCGCCCCCTGTCGCACAGCAGTCCGCCCAACAACTCGGCCCAGGCCGACCCCAGCGCACAGCTCAGCGACGCCGAAGGCGCCACTGCCGCCGACGAGACAAGCCATTCCACTGCACCGCCAGCTCTCACCAGCCCGCGCAGTGGCGGCTTCAGCCCCGCTGCAGCATTGGCTGGATCTGGGCGTCTTCAGACCTCAGGTGGCAGGACCACGCCCCGCACCCTTGTCTGCCGTGCTAACGCGACTGACTCCAACTCCAGCGCCGTCGACCACTGGCAGGCTGGCATCGACAACGACCCCATCGAGGACGCGAGCCCTGACGCCAGCGGCTCCTACGAGGCCCCGCACAGCGCAGCGGCCTCCCGACGCTGCGGCTGTCTCATCTGCCTCTTCGTGGCCACGTATGCCATCGTGGTAGCCATGCCGTACAAGGACCAGATCGACGGGTACTTGCCGACACCGAGCCGAGACCCCAGCTACCGGCAGCGACGACGACGTGAAGCTGCGGCACCAGGCCCATCCGTGTCCACTACGCCCCGACGCACAACGGCATACAACGCCACGCCCGCCTTGTGGGGTATTCTCAAGTGGACCAGTGCCAAACTCAGAGACATCGTCTCGGGCAGAGCCAGCGCAGTCGGGTCTGGCCTTGGGGGTGCCCTGAAATGGGCCAGCGGCAAACTCGGAGCTATTGCCACAGGCGGAGTGGTTTGCGGTCTTCTCCTGGTCGGCGCCAAACTTCTCGCTCAAGGAGCCGTCGGACACGTAGGAGCCCGCATCTGTGCGCGCGCCCTGGACTCACCCACGGCCCAGTGATGCCTCCGCTGTTGCCAACCGAGCAGGAGGCCGCGCGATGAAGCCACACGCACAATGCCGCGCACGCATCCCGACGAACCCGAGAGCCAGCACGTGCACTCTCTTCGACACCCGCTGCTACAGGAACACTATGCTGCTGCAGTTGCCGCCGCAGTCGCCGATGTCACCACCGCCACCACCGCCGCCATTGTCGAAGTCACTGCCGCGGTATCGCGAGCCTCGTTTGTCACACCACGGTCGACCAGCCCGTCCCCGCGAGACGGCCCCATAAGCGGCGCGGCTAATGGTAACCCGCCGACTCACGAAGACGCCACAGCTCAGGCCAGCGACGCCGAGGCAAGGGAAACACGTGAGCGCACCCTCGACAGCCCGTGGTCCATCTTCCGACATGCAGATGCTCGTGGTTCCTCTTCCGACATGGACACCCAACCACCACGACGGCGAGCACGCTACGCATCACCCGCCAGGCCCCAGGCGCCTCCAGGCCCTGGTACGCCCCACCCAGCCCTCAGGCCACCGACGCGCAACTTACGCAGCACCATCCAGCGCGACCCAGCGGTCCCCGTGCCGCCGACGAGCATCCTCACCTCCCTGTACCAGAACGGCTTTGCGCTTGGTAACAGTGGCGTGACCACAGAGGACATCAAAGACGCCCTGCGACTCCACGACCATCCTCGATTCACCCATGATCCAACGCTCCAAGCGTTGGCGCCGTGGACTGACATCATGCAGAGGCCCCCGAACCGACTCACTTGGGTGCTGGAAGACTCGGGCGGGAACTCAGGCGAGACGATCTTCCCCTACCTCACGTGGGACCTCCGTCAACCCACCACTGACACGCCCACGGTCTTCTGGCACGGGACCCGCGGTGACCTTGCGGCTCGTCTCGCTTTCAACGGAGGTCACCTCCTGCCGGGCCCCCGCCGTGAAGCGAAGGGTCGAACCGCCACAAATGTTGGCCGCACGTACGTGAGTGTGCACCCGTCGCTGGCCGCGTGGTACGCAGTGCCGCCTCGCCCGCCCTGCAGCCTCGAAGACGACACCCTCGCGTGGGGACCCATCGCGCTCTGGATGTGCGAGGCTACCAAACCGCCGCGCGGTGAGAACTGGCACAACTTCGTGAAAGGGGAGGCTCACGGAGCGCGCCTCATCTACCCACGGGTCCTGGGCCTCCTCATCCGCATGGACTGGTGTGCCCCCACTGAAGCTGCCTCCAGGTGCCGTGCCCTACCACAAGCCTATGGCATGGGCGACTGTGCGCACGCCCTCCACATTGCCGGCTACGATCACCCAGACCTCCGCGAGGCGGCTGAAGCCCGCGACCAGGAAGCTAACACCTGGCGCCGGCTGGACACCGCGGCAGCGTGGCCACCGCCGCAGGCACTATACTCGCCAGAGGCAGCGCGAGCATGGGCTACACAGCACTACGACACCGAAGCAGCCACCAGGGCCGACCCCAACCAGCCCCGTCCGCGCGCCTCGCTTCGCAAGCTCCAGCTGGACCCGCAGCCACTGATCGACCTGGTGTACACTGGCTTGCAGGCCGTCCCCGTGCGGGGGCAGTCCGACGCACGTGCGCCGCGCCCCAGCGGCTCCAGCCCTGGGGCCGCGTCTGGCCCATCGCACACCTATCAGGCAGGTGCCGCCCTGGGACACAGTCCAGACCGCTCATCGACGACATCGGGAGCCGACGACCGCCGTACGCCGTCCCTCATCAGCGCGGCCGCCGCCCTCGCCCGAGGCCATGCCCGCCCACGGCGATCCGCCTCGCGTTCGTCACGGCAGAGCGGCGGAAACTCCACCTCGGACAACAGCGACATCGAGACGTGGGAGCACATCGAGACGGAAGAGGAGCCGACCGCCTACCACGTCCTCGCCTTCCACGTCCGCGATGTGCGGGCCCGTGTCAACGCCCCTGGCATCGAGGTCTGGCTTGACCCGGGCGAGCACCACGACGGCGCCTACTTACCGTGGGGGGCGACCGTCGTGGGCCACCGCGTTATCGACCCTGCGGTTGCGGGTCGCGACGGCTGGGTCATCCTTCACCACGACCATGGCGATACCACTACCAGGCTCTGGGCACCGACCCAAGTCCACGTCAAGGCGGACGACACTTGGCGCACGGTCATGATCCCAGCGGACCTGGGGCCCCAGTGGATCGAGCGCCATGCTGACGACGCTCGCCTCCCCGCGGAGGTGGTCCGCACTACAGGCCAGTCCTGGTTCGCCGACGTCTGGCCCTTGTGGGATCGACCCCGACCCCACCCAGACGACGCAGTCACCGACGAGCAAGCGCTCCCGCCCCTACCAGGACGCTGGACTTGCCTACAGTGCCGATTCCAATGCTGTCAGTATTGTGCTGCCCGCCGCAACACGCAGCTCGGCACCTCAGGCCAACCAACGTGCCCAGACTGCTCCCTCAGCGGACTACGTGCACTTATGGACTGGTCCACGGACTACTCATGCAACAGCTGGACGTGTGCGTACAGCACCGACAACAGGGACTCCGACACATGCTGCCTCTCCAGCAGATGCCCTCATCCGCCTCGTCCGAACAGCCTGTTCGACGTCCGTGCCACAGGGATGCCTCCGCACATCCTCGCCCGCCAATACGGCAACGCGCCAGCCCAGCACGACCTCAAGGAACCCCCCCGAGCGCCTTCAGGCCCCGGGGGGGAGCCTCCACAACCAGGCCAAGCAGGTTACCAGGGTCAATGGTATCTACCACCGAGGCCGCGTCGCGTCCTCAAGCAGGGATTGCCCGACGGCACGAGGCGGCCACCAGGGTTCACAGGAACGGGGATGCCTGAAGACCCGTCTCCCGACCAACCGCTGTGGAGGGAAGGCTACGTGCTCTTCGGCCCTCACCAGGCCCTCAAGGAGGACTTCATCTTCAACAAAACGGTCCGCCTACCTTACTCCCTAGCCATCACCAACATGCATAGGGATCGTGTCGCAGTCAGGACCGTCTGCGAGTCTATCGCCGAGCGCATCCACACTACCCGCACCCGCTGGCGAGATGTGGTACTGTACTGGGATGCCGAGGGCGGACCTGGGCCTCAAGCTCTCGACTACGACATGCGCCTCTGCGACGCCATGGTGAGCCGTGCCACGACCGAAGCCGAGCTGAACCACGACCGCAGCAACCGTGGTAGCTTCTGTCTCTATGGACCAGCGCACCAGCGGGCTGTGAACATCACGGTGCTCCCCGAGCCGCAGAACATTGACTACGTGGAGCATGTGCGGCGCTACTCACCCGTCGGGGAGACCTACCCAGACCATGCCTTCGAGCACGTCTATCAGGGCTGGCGGCGGCCCGACGTGCCGCCCATCCTCCCCGACACCCGCCCGCTCTCGAGAGCCGACCAGCAGCGCTACCAACAGCACCAGCAGCGCACCCAGCAGCGCGACCAACGCGACGCAGGTCAGCCGAGCACGCCACGCAACCGCTCTCCCGCGCGCGTCCCAACAGGCGACAGCGCGGTGTACGGCGGGGGCGCCGCCTATCACCGTGGCCCCATTGGCGCCAGGCCCGCGGCGGCAGGAGCAGCCGCCTCCAGCTATGGCCACGCCCCCCACGCCAGGGTGCACCCAGCGGTCATCGGCTACCCGCGTGCACTCGTGCAGGCTCCCCCACGGGCCACCTCGCCCGTGCCAGGGTCCACGCGTGCCTGGGGCCATTACCCAGGCCGCCACGACAGCACCGCCAGCAACCAGCCCGCAGTGGTAACCCCTGCGGCTTCAGCCCAGGGGGCTGCACCAAGCCGTGGCAGGACAGGGCGCCCTGAAGGATGGCGCGAGGCGAACGTGCGTGCCTGGCAACCGCGCCAACACACGCCCCCGCCAAACGTGGCCGCAGCGCTGCGCCCTGCCCAGGCAAAACCTGCCCCCCCTGAGCGCGAGCGGCAGCCGCTCGTCCCGCTCGTCCTCACGCACACCCAGGCGCACCACAGCGCCTCCCCGCGGCACAGCGAGGGTAGTGCCCACCACGTCAGCCCCCGGCCCGACGCCGTCGACCCTGACCAGGCTGCAGCCTCGGCGGCGGGCGGCACAGGCGGCTCCCGCCAGCCCAGCCCAACACCCTGCGCAGCGCCGATCCGCTCCCCGAGCAGGGCGGACTCTGCGCGCGCTAACGCCCAGGCGACCTCGCCACGTGACCGCCACACGGGCGGGCGCGTCCCGCGCAGCCGGTCCTGCAGCCGCCACAGCTCGCGCAAGGCCCCTGGGAGCTCCACGAGCTCGCCGCCCCGCGAGACTCAGGCTGATGGCCAAGCCCCCGAGGTGGTGCCACGTTTCGGTGCCAGCGCCATCGAACCTGGCCAGGTCGACCTCGAGCCGACGCCGTCCACGGACCAGGAGCTGCCACCGCCCACCCGCGTTGTCGTCCCCTTCGACGAGGCGCCGACCTTCGACCCCTTCAAGCACAAGTACTCCGTCAAGGGCCTCGCGGCGGGTTTCGGCGGCGGCTCACCGCTGCCCCCTCTGAGCCACGGCGGCGGCCCCGCCACCTCAGCCGCTGCCGCGGCAGCGGCGGCCCCGCGTGGAGTCAGCCCTGTCCGCAACGCGTGCCTCACGGCAGCGGGCATGGATGAGGCTCAGCGCCAGGCCACCGACCGCGCCGCTCGCCACGCCCAGCTGGTGGCTGACGCGCTGGCAGAGCGTCCTCCGCCGCAGCCACAGGGCCCACCGCCCGAGGCGAGCGCAGAGGGCGCACACGAACAAGCTGTTCCAGCTGATGCTGCTCATCACGGTACTGACGGGGCGGGCGCGCCGCCGCAGGACGGACCAGCGGTGTCGCGTGCGCAGTATGTGCGCGCGCGCTGCGCCGCTGCCGCGCCGAGCTGCCGCCGCTGGTTTGCTTTTGTTCTTGTTCTCGGCAGGACGGATCGAGGAGTCGCCTCCCTCTCCCTCTGCTGCCGTCTCACCTCTCCTCCCCCCGTCCCCCACGGTACAGGAGTGAGGAGGATTTTTCGAGGCAGTTTTGCTGATGTTTATGAACCCCCCCCGGCGCAGCGTCGACCATGCCTTGCCTATACTCCTGGCCCGACGGCGGCTTCAGCCCCGTCCAAGCCAATCTGCCGCGACGCCATGAGCTCCTACTGTGGCCAAGCCTTCTACCTGGGTGAGGGCCAGGCTGCCCTCCACCGTGCGGGGCGTGCTAACCCCAGCTCCACCGACGGAGACGGGCCAGGTCGCTCCATCCACCTCGTCAGCCTCAACATCACGAGTCTCCCAGCGAACTGGCCAACCATCACCGCTCTAGGTGTCGACCACAACGCCGCAGTCATAGCACTGCAGGAGACCCGACATGCCAAGCCTACCAGGCAAGCCATCGCTACCAACGCCGCCAATCCACACCACGGAGGATATCAGGCCAGTCTGGGACCTGACCTGGATCTGGCGCGAGCCCAGCGCAAAGCTGCTCACGGTGGCACGGACCACACGGTCGAGGGCAACACCTGCGCCTCGGGGGGGGTCGCCATCCTCTCTAAGGACGCCATCGTCGACTCCACCGTCGACGACACTGCGACCTGTATCGCCACCCTCAAGGCCAAGAAACGATGGCACGAGGCCTTCCTCCCGCTCTGCACCCAGCACCGCCGCAGGCGGCGACGAAACAACCACGGTCCCGCTGGGATCTACATTGCGAGCCTCTACGGGGTCGCTGGAGGGGACAGCACCGATTTGTTTCGGCTTGCTGATTGCGCCGCCGCGAGGGTCGGCTCAGCCCCGTATTTCATTTGCATGGACGCCAACACGAACATCGACGACAATCCACATCTGCTGCACATGATGCAGCACGGATGGTTTAACGTCGCTGAAGGCACACCAGACCACACCATGCACACATATGGCAATATCCCTGACTGGGACCGCGTCACCAAGTGCCCCCGCACTTCGCGCATCGATTATATCATCGCCAACCAAGCTGCGCGATCCCTTGTCACCGACTTCTGCTATCTGCGTGACTTGCCAGCGAAGTCCCATGTTGGCCTGCAGGTCACACTCGACCTTAGCCGCCTCGACCATACGGCCCCACGCCTTCTGGCCCCCACGCCTTACCCTCCTAACGACGGAGCTCATGAGGACCACGAACTTCAGGCATTAGGGACCCTCATCGCAGGGCGATACCATGACCGCATGGAGCAGGCTGACACACGCGACGATGTGGAACGCATGTTCGCCCTGGCAAACGAGGCCAGCCATGAGTACCATCTCACCCGGCTGCGGGACCTGCCGCCCCCACCGCCAGACCACCCAAAAAAGAAGGCCCCTACCATGCACGGGCTCACACCCACGTTCGAGGAGCGACCCGCCGTCCCCCGCGCCTTTCCCACCTACGGAGCTTCCACGATTCACATGAACCGCCTTCGCAAGCTCCATCGGCAACTTTGCGAGCTTCGCTTCATCGGACAGCACCATCATATCGACTGCCGTGCTATCCCGCCGTACCTGGCGCAACGCATCGACTGCACGTGGACCGCGGCCCGCCTTCTCTGCCACAAGCTGCGCCCCACGGCCCTCCTGGCCTTTCCCGATGCCTGGACCCCCGACGTGCCAGCACCACGCGGAGAGCACCTAGACCGTCTGATCCAAAACCTAGACTCAGAGCTGGCGCGACGTGCAAACCGAGCCAAAGCTGAACGCATCAAGATCTGGGCTGAGGGTGTCCGCGAGCCAAGCGGGCGAAAGGCGGCCATATACGCACGGGCTGCCGACTGCTCGCCCACGGCGTATCTCCGCACGCCTACCACTCCCGACGATGCACAGCTCCACTGCGACACCACCGCCTTCAACCCTGACCAAGCTTGCACGGACGATAGTGATGCCGACACCGACGCCGGCGGCTTCAGCCCCAGCGACGGTAGTTCGCTCGACACGGACAACGACGACGGCCACACTCGTGACCCACCACCTGCCCAGGTTCCCGACGCCCTCCCCGCCAACGCTATTGTTGCCAACACCAAAGACATGCTTAAGCTCATGGTCGACACCTGGGAGCCCATCTTGGGCAGGTACCGCGCTCGCGCGGGCCATGACGCCGAAGCTATGCCGACGTGGGCGGACTTCTACGACGAATACCGACAAGAGCTGCCTACGCCATCACCAGCAGCCCCTTTCCACCTCACCGACGACCAACTCATCCACTTCATTCGCACCCGTTCACCGCGCCGCGCGGGGGGACTCGACGGCTGGACAACTAAGGAGGCTAAGGAGTTACCCGACGACATCCTTCGCCTCTTCGCCAGCGTCTTACGTGCTATGCAACGCACTGGCACCATCCCCGAGCCCCTCCTGCACGTGCCAAACCCGTGCCTCCGAAAAGGCCGAGGGGAACTCCCGACGGACCAACGACTTCTCTCGGTTCTTTCCGTATGGATGTACGCGTGGGAAGCGCCAGCCTACCGTAGCCTCACGACCTGGCGGCAAGGATGGACCCATGCCACGAGCTTCGGCGCTGTTCCCAAAGCCACCATTGGGGATGTCAGCACCTCTCTCGCCCTGCGCATCGAACACGCCAGGGCTTTACTCCTCCCCTTAGCTGGAGCTGCCCTTGACCGACAGAAGTGCTTCGACTACCTCATCACGGACATCTGTCTTAACCTTGCGCTGCACGCGGGGTGCCCTCAAGACATCGTTACTGTCCGCCGAAATTTCTACAGACACCACAAACGCTACATCCGCATGAACGGAGCGTACTCTAAGGACCTGGCCAGGACTAGCGGTCACCTCCAGGGCAGCTCGTGGTCCCTGGACGACATCAAGCTGCTCATGTGCGTGTGGGCCAAGAGGCAGCACCGATACGTTCCTCGATCACTCAGCACTACCTTCGTTGACGACAGCAACTCCACTACCCACACCGCTTCTGAGCTGCAGACATCTCTCGACGAAACCGCCAAGTTTGATCGATTCTCAGGTCAACGCATTCACCCTGGTAAAGTGGCAGGGTGGGCGCTCACCGACGAGCTTCACGCCGCCGTTACCCAGCTCACACTGGCGGATCGCCCCCTACGTGTGGTCGATTCCTTCAAGCTCGTCGGGAGTTACATCAACGCAGAGGCAGCGCCGGCTCCAGCCGCGCTTAACCTCACGGCCACCGCAGACGCCCGTGTACGGAGGGCGACTATCCGCCTGCCGCGCATTGGCAAGCTCCCATCGCCGATGCTTATCAAGGCGCGGCACGCCCGTTCCCTGGCTGCCAGCGTCTGCACCACGGGCACCGACATTCAAGCACCATCAGGCCCAGCCAAAACTGCCTACAACCACGCCCTCAAGGCGGCTATCCGCCCCAAGGGGAACAAGTGGGTCGAGTTCTGGACTCTCATGGCCGTGTGCGTCCCGGGACACGCCCTTGAGATCGACGCCATCACGCAGCGTGAAGCATTCCTGTGCCTGCGGCGACAGGTTAACCGCGACGTTACACTCTGCGGGCTCGCCAGAGACCTCCAACACCACGTCCAGACCCTGTTTGGTGGAGGACCCGTCGGACGACTCGTCCAGTCGCTCCAGCAGCTCCGATGGACCTGGCCCACATTTGGCATCATGTACGACGACTGGGGCTGCCAGATCAGCTGGCTGAATTTACCCCAAAACGCCTTCCTGCACATGCTGCGGGCCTCACAACGCAGGGCATTTCTGCGGAGGATCAAGCCACGGCGACACGACCTTGGCTACCTCGCCTCTGTCAGACAGGGCCTTGACCTCTTCGCCAGCACGTGGCTCGCGCGAACTAAAGGAGCAGCCAAATGCACTGCCTGGCAGCTGGCGCTCCTCCTGAACTACCTGTCGGGCGGGGATCACACCCAACAGCGACGATCCCGATCAAACACGTCGGCAGACCCCAGCCCCATGTGCCGCTACTGCGACGAGGAAGAGGAAACTCAGGAGCACACTGTCCGCGACTGCAAGTGCTGGGCCCGAGAAAGACTCCCTCTCACCACCCTCATCAGTGACGATCAGTGGGCCCGTCTTCCGCCGCACACAAGACACTGCGGGCTCTTCGACGAAGACCCAGCCCTCCTCGACCTGCAGGCCGACCTCGCGAGGGACCCGCTGCCACAGCCCATTCCGCGGCCCTCCCCTGAGGGAGATCCTGCGGCTTCAGCCCAGGACACCTACACCACCTACCTTGACTACGACACTGGTTGGACATGGGTCTACGCTGCCACGGACGGTGCGTGCACCAACCAAGCCATCCCATTGCTAGCACGAGCGGGCTACGGCGTCTACTACGGCATCGACCACCGCATGAACTACAGTGCACGCGTTCACGGCCTAACGCAGAACGCCCAGGTTGCGGAGACCCTCGCCATTGTCCACCTTACGGCATGTGCCGAACGGCCCGTGCACGTTTTCGTGGACAACCAAGCGGTGGTCGATGGGTTCCAAAGCATCATCGACGGACATCCAGCGCCGCAGGGCACGCACGCGGAGCTCTGGGAAAAGATCCACCGATGTGTTATGGCCAAGCCCAACATGTTTCGCGTCAAAAAAAATCGCCAGCCACCTGGGAGACCTGGGCATCGACCTTGGGCTCATCGGGCCCATCGCGGAGGAGTTCAACCGTCAGGCCGACGCCCTTGCCACAGCGGCGGCACGCACGCACAACCTTCCTGACGACATTGTTGAAGCTGCCAAAACACGACATCGCCAAGCGACCGTGCTTCATGGGGTCGCTGTCGCTATCTACGAGCGCAGACACCGTACTCTGCCGCTCCCACACCGCAGGGCTGGGTTTACAGCAGCGGAACTCAGCAAAATGGAACCGAACCCCCTGCTGTCGGACCAGGCACCACCCGCGGCTGGACCATTCATCCCGCAAGACCCGGATGAGCTCTGGGCCGAGGCCCAACGGGCGATGCTCGATGAACAGGAGGACGACCCGTTCGGCTTCGGCGGGGGATTGGACTTCTTGGACGACGGCCCAGCCAGCGCCAACCCTGCCCCGTCGGACAACCTCTCGACGCCCACCGCGACTCCGCCACCGAGAGCGACATCGCACCCACATGATGATGTCGCTCACCGCCAAGACGCCGAGGCGGACCTTTATGATCCCCTCGGATTGAGTGGCAGCATAGACGACGCCCCGCCGACACCCCACGCTGCCGACGATGCCGCTCCATCGAGACGCCACCCGACCACGCGGCCGACCTCCGAGCCCCCGCACGGCATCATGATTGGTCCCCCGTGCCACCCACCCCGTCCCCCCACCAGCGCCAGCCCGCGGGGGCGGCTCTAGCCCCCCCGCAGGGCACCGAGCCAGTCAGGCCGTCGCACCCCGTCCACGCTTTCACTGTTGCTGGGTGCGAGGACGCGGCTCTTCCGTCCTCACGGGGCGTGGCCCTAGCGGCTCCAGCCCTGGGACCGCGTGTTACCCTCCAGTCGCCTCTCAAGGGCGACGGCCGCCAGCACACGGATCGCCGCACCGCGCTGGTCCACCACCTGGCCAGGCGCACCGATGACCTCGTCCCTGCCACGAGGCCCCCAGCCGCAGGCACTGAGCAGCCGCCCCTCACCGACCGCGAAACCGAGCTGTCCCAGTCTATGGCCGCTCTGCAGCAGAGGTGTGCTGCTCTCGCCGCCGACCTTGCCGCTGCTCAAGCCCGTCAGGGCCCTCTGCTCCAGCGCCTCCACCGTGCCGGGCGTGCCTTCGCCGAGCTGCTTACGCCCTCGCCCGATGGTGCTGCGCCGCCACTCACCCTCCAAGCTATGCTGTCATCGCTCCGCGGCGCTCCGCCTGGTGCCCCGCGCTAATCTCCTCCTTTCTGCCTGCCCGTGTGTACGCGTGGCCCCGCGTCCACGGTGTCAGGGCGTGGGGGCGGGGGGTGCCCCGTCCCTGCGCGCCGCGTTGCGGCCAAGCGCCCAACTGGCGGTCTGCCAAGCCGCCTAGCCACGTGTCAGCACGTCGCCTTTCTTGTTGGGGCCTTCTTCGTCACGCGGTCTGACACGTGAGATCTTCACCGTCTGTCCGCCGTCTGTAGCGTCTGTCGCATTGCGCCGGGGGAGGGGGTTTGTTGCCCGCCCTCGTATCTCAAGGCTGCACCGCCGCAAATAGTGTTTGGCGAGTTGTCGCACCGCAGTGCGCCTCGCGGACGGACCCTGGTCCGCCTACTTGTCCGATCTCTCTCTCTCTCTCTCTCTCTCTCTCTTCTTCTCTCTCTCCGCTCTCTCTCTCTCTCTCTCTCTCTCTCTCTCTCTCTCTCTCTCTCTCTCTCTCTCTCTCCTCTCTCTCTATATATATATATATATATATTTTTTTTTTTTCTCTCTCTCTCTATTTTCTTTATCTTTCTCTTTCTCTTCTTCTTCTTTCTCTTTCTCTTTCTCTGTTTCTCTTTTTTTTTTTTTTTTTTTTCTCGCTCTCTCTCTCTCCTTCTCTCTCTCTCTCTCTCTCCTCTCTCTCCTCTCTCTCCTCTCTCTCTCTCTCTCTCTCTCTCTCTCTCTCTCTCTCTCTCTCCCTCCGCATTTCTCACTCGTCCTGCGCGGAGTCGCGCGATCTTGTGCGCCCGAGGCGCAAGCGCCAAAGAAACCAATGCCACCGTGCTCGCGACAGCTTACATCAGCTACAACTGACGCGCAGGAGAAAGCGCGGGCCGCGCGCTGCGACGGACGCGGCCGCGCGCGTGGATCCAGCCGTTGAGGCAACGACGGGCCCAGCGGCGGGCATGGGAACGATCGCCGTCAGACTCTGCCGCCTGGGGTTCGCGCCGGAGCCCCGCATCATTATCCTAGACAGCGTTCCACGTCGTCGCCACAGCGGGGCAAGGAACCAGCCTGACGCGCGCGTGTCCAGCGGGCGCGGCGCACCGGGCGGCTCGGGCCAAGTTGCCCGACGCGATGCGGCCGCGGTTGAGGCGGCGCCCTCGCGGGCCAAGGGGATCTAGGCAGAGGTTTCTTACAAATCCATTTACGTCTGGTCACGCACTCTGGTTTGGGCCGAGCATGCGCCAGCGTCGACTGCTCCGTCGGAGTCGCAGATTGTCGGGCCCGCGAGTGCTCTTGCTGCTCATCTGGGCGAGGGGGTTCGGCAGCTTCCCCAAGCAGTTGCCCGGCGCGCCCAAGCCCAGACTGCTCGCCAGCCCGACAACCCCGATTCAAAGAAGACACATCGCAATAACAACCGGGTACGCGATGCAAAGAAGCCAGCTGGAGTATCCGGCGCCATCTCTGACATTGGTGACCCAGACGAGATCCTAGACGAACGCGCGAGTGCGATTTTCGACATGACCAACGACGCGACGGAATAGCATTGGATATCTTACTTGACTCGCGTTCGCGCGCTGCTCCGAGCATCCATTTTGTCGCGGGGTCTCTTGCCCGGGGGCCATTGGCGCCTTTGCACTTATTGTCTAGTGGAACGACCTGCGTCAATCCTGAGCATGGGCCAGTCAGTCTCGCCACCAGCGCGTTGAACTGGAGACAAAGACCCGCGGCGCACAAGGCGCTGCCCTACGAATGGACAGGCAGGGCCAAGGTCCATCGCCAAGACATGGCCGCCTGTTGCCTTTCCGAACGAGGAGGCAGAGAGGGCGAAGGAACGCTAGAAGCAGATTCACGTGCCATTCAAACATCGAAAGTGGAAGACGTCTTCGACGACGTCCGCGACGACCTCCGGAGCTGGACACGGAGGATCATTTCGCTCAGTTTTACAGGAACATCATTTTGGAACCCCCCTGTGAGCCCCCAGTTGGATAGCACCTAGCGGAGTCACGCGCGGCCGGGGCCGTTCTTGGTCACCGGGCAGCGTTCACTCTCCAAGCAACCGCCCTCGAGCATGCCATGGCCGCGGCCCGAGCCATGGGGCCTGGCGCGGACCTGTGCGAGGTGCGCGGCGGCGAAGCCCGCGCCTCGTAGATCGCCGCCAGGCGACAATTTGGCACCGGCGAGAACTTCGACTTTGTAACCGGTCGCGATCTAGGTGGCCCTACGGTTCAACGCAATACTTCGTTCAAAATTTCAGGTCTAACAACGTCCTGGTAGTGGCCACGTCATTGTCCTGCCGCAGTACTTGCCCGCCCAGCGGTTTCAACTGCCGCATCGACTACGAGACTTGGCGGGCGCGCTACAGCTTGCGATGGCGCAAATACGTGAGAGACAATGTTTCTTTGTTTGGCAACCGAGCCCTGCGTGGATCAGCGCAGTGCCGCCGTGGAGCCAGGCATCCACGCGCTCTCAGGTGGATGCGGTCGCGTTCGAGCAATGATGCCTGGGAGCTAAAGGCCCGAGAGGCTTCCTAGCCAGGCAGCCGTTTCAAGCCATCGCCAGCTCGCCGCATCTGCTCGCGCTTGTCAGGAATCCGAGGTGCAGCGAGCAGAAGGCGCGACCGCGACGTGAATTGGGGCCACTTCCATCGCGCCAAGAAACACCAGGTGTGGCCGTGGCGCTTGGCTGAGCGCGCGGTGCATGGCATCGTCGAATTCAGAGCTGCGGCACAGAGCTCAGTCACTCTGATTGCCGAGCTTTACCCAGCCACAGGGGCGCGAATCAGTCCCGAGGGCCTCCAGGAACTTGAGCGCTTGGCAGGGGCAGATCCAGCGCCAGCAGCCATGCCAACACGGGCAGGAAAATCTCGAGCCCGACCGACAGCGTCTGGGGCCCGACGCAAACGTTGAGCACGCTGACTCCCGGCGCCACACCAGCTGTTAAACAGGCAGCCAGCGCGCCAAATGCCAAGCGATCCCCACAACGCCCTGGCTGCCGCGGCAATCGCAGCTGCCTTGCATCAAAGTCCCAGGAAGGTGCGCAATTCCACCCGGCATTGGATCGCCATGCTCATGCCCAGGGTGCGCGCGCGACCTGCCACAAGATAGAGCTCGCCCTGAGCACGCCAGGCGGCCAGAAGAACGCCGCTGGCTCGACGTGCCACACTGGGGCGTCCAAGAGAGCCGCACCAGCCAACGCCGATCTTTTCCCCGCGAGGCTCGCGCGCAGCAGTCTCAATTTCCCGCGGCAGAGTTACTGGAGGGTTCTGACACCGACGGGCCTTCCAGACCGAGCCCCCATCGACGACCCAGCATCGCTAGCGCCTGTGCGTGACGACCTTTGACGGCGACGAACCACTGCCGCCGCCCGACCTGCGGCGCCCCGAGCCGCTGCGTGCCGCGAGTGCCAGGCCTGGGCAAGCAACGCGCCCCAGATCACTCCGTCGGTCGAGCTGGTCACAGCGCCCGATCAAGAAGTAGAAGGGGCATCCTCTTCTTCCGCCAGCATCCGATCTGGCGCATGATCGATCGAGCCGACCGATGGCGCGCAGCATATCTGCTCTGCCATTCTCTCATTTTGGATCTCGATCTTCGGACCATTCGTTGACGGCGAGCGCGGCGTTCTTGGGGCCGAAGCTAAGCCATTCTTGGACCGACGTGGCATTGTAGTCCGTGTTCGAGCCCCTGATCAGCACGCCGGAATGATGAACGATGCGGTTCTATCTCACGTCGCGCAACGCACTGCGTAGACGAACAGCTACGGCGCGTTGGCATACAAGTCCGCATGCCCGACATACTTTCCGAGGCTGCGTCCAGACGACGCGGCTGGGGCGGCGCACAATTCGCACCCGTTGCGAGAGATCGCCGTCAACGAATCGCGAAGGCTTCGGTCATCTCGCAAATTCGCCGCGCCTCGAAAACCAACGCCGCGGTCTTGGGCCAGGCCCTGTATTGCAAGCCGGGCCTCTCGGTTGACTTCCACCGAGCTCCACCCACCAAGGATGACAGCGGGTGGGCCAGCGGCCGTCCTCAAGATGGACGCGCAACATGGCGTGGCCACCATCAGCTACCAAATCGCCGAGCAGCTGTGCCGCCTCGGCGGTCCACGACGATTCATGGACTTCGGTGGGATGGCGTGCGGTGTTACGAGTCAACTTTACGACGCCCCGCGGTCAGGCGTGGATGGTGGTCGAGCAGTGAGTCTTGATCTTTTCTCAGAAGACGCTCGATTGTTTTTGCTCGCCGACGCCCGCGCGGTCGCCGCCGTCGCCGCTACCCGACGCCAGGTAGAACTCGCCTTCGAATATTGCGAAGGCCTTACGGCCGGCGCCGCCGACCCTGATGGGGAACGACGACGGCGGCGGCGGCGGTAGCGACGACGACGATGCTGACGTGGGTTGAGTCCTCAAACGTGCTTCTCGGGGTTTCTTCCGAGCGCTCTCGGGGGCGTCTGGGGGGATATTTGGGGGCCTCTTGGGAGCCTCTTGGGGCCTCTTTGGGCTTCCTGGGGGCCTCTTGGGGGCTTCTCGGGGCTGAGGGCTCGAAATGCCCGTTCGGGTCCCCCGTCTGGGCACTCTCTTGGAACCGTCTTGGGGGCCTCTTGTGCCGTCTTGGAGGCGTCTTGGGCCGTCTTGGGGCACTCTTGGGCCGTTTGGGGGCTCTCTTGGAGGCCTCGTGGACCGTCTCGGGGCGACCTTGGGGGCCTCTTGGGCCGTCTTGGCGCGTGGGGAAGCGGAAGAGGCGAGAACGCAACAATTCTTGGAAAACGTAAGGGAAATCCATGATTTGTGCCTCTTGGGGCTCTCGTGGGAACGGTCCTGGAGGCCGCTTGGGGCGTCTCGCAGGCCTCTGGGGCCGTCTGGGGGCCGTCAAGGCGTCTTGGACAGATCATTCGGCGATTCGGGGCCCTCTTGGATCGTCTTGGGGGCCTCTTGGGGCACTATTGGCCCGTCTTGGGGCTTTTTTGGGCTCCGGGATTCCCCGGGGGGGCGGCGTAAAAACCCGCCCCCCCCCCCCGGGCGGGGAAGGGATCAAAAAGAAGGGGCTTCCCTTCGACTCAATTACGACGTTGCTCAATTTCGCTTTGGACTAGCACGCTTCAGGAGGAGGCCCTGGGAGAGGGGTAGAAGCAACGACGCTGTGGGGAAAGGGGAAGGAACGACGACGACGACGACGACGACGACGAAGAGGGAACAGACGGAGAAGCCCGACGCCAGGTAGAACTCGCCCTCGAATATTTGCCACGCATCCAGCATCGGCAGCGTTGCAGCCGCCCAAGTAGGCCGCAGCCTGGAACCCATCGCGACGGAAGAATGTCGCGACGACTCACTCCTGGTCTGGCGGAGACTGGGCCGCCGCGAAGTTATCGCCTGTTGGGGCACGGAGGCTGGCGGGCGAAGCCGCGTCCAGCTCCCCGGCCCAGAGCGCAGCAACATGCGCTGTCTCCTGTTCATCCTAGGTGAGGTAGCTGGCGGCTGCGCCGGAGATCTCGCGGAAGATGAACCAGGTGGCGCCGCGGATGCTGGGGGGGGGGAAGCGCAGCGCCGATCCCTTGGAGGCCCGCGCGCGCCCAGACGTGCCCGCTCACCTCGACGGGGGGCTCTTGGCCATCCCGTCCTAGACGGGAAATGCGCGCGTTTCCGAATCAACGCGGCAGGGCCGAAGGAGGCCGCGGCGCCGACCTGCTCACCCCCGAAGGGTTCCAGGAGCACGCAGCAGCAGTGGCTGCAGTGGTGCTCGAGGCGCTCCGGGTAAGAGTAGACCGCAACTGCTCTTCGCGGCGCCCGTGCCGAGGAGCGCGCGGCATCCTCGATTGCGGGTGGGTGGGCGAGTGGAAGTGGGCGCGAATCCAAACACACCCTACGCAAAAGGTGCAGATCACCCGCATGAGGCTGAGACAATACGTCGGCGCGCGGCCGCATCATCGCGCGCAGCAGCCGATGCTGGCGCGAGCGACAAGACGCCAGGGGGCGGTGCCGAACCTAGCGCGCCTCGCTAGGAGGCGCAGGTGCGCGGCCGCGGCAGCTCCCGCCCGCAGGGCAGCGACTGGGGCCAGTGAGCTCGAGGCGGTTGCGCAAGAAGGACGCGCGCCCCTCGTGGCCATCTTCCTTCCTTCACCTGCTACGCCCCCCGCAATTCTACCTGGTTTCCCCTCCCCCTCCCCCCCCCTCCCCCCCATCCCCCTCTCCGTCCCTTCTGTGTTTTGAGCGTGCCCGTCTGTGGAAGCAATCGCGCCTTTCCCTTCCTTTCAACTCTTCCCTTTCCCGCCTCCTCCCGCCGCTTCTCCCTTCCCTTTTTCCATGGCGATTTTGGCTGAAGCGGTCGCGGGCCCGCTCGCCGCCGTCTCTTCCTGCTCCGCGATGGCGACCGGCGCGCCGGCTAGAAGGGTTCGCGCTGCGCTGGACCCGGCCTGCCTCGTCGAGGTAGCGATTCGCGCAGCAGTTCTCGCCGCCGCCCCCGAGAGGCGCGCTGCAGCGGTGGCGCGACCCGCGGTGTCAGCAACAGTTTTCGCGCGCGCTGGCCCGCAATTGCCGCCCGCGAGCGCGGCCGCCGCGGGAGCGGATGACGACGAGACAGCGATTGCCGCCGCTGCGCGCGCTTCCACGGAGGCGAAGCGCGAGCGGCGCCAGCGGCTAAACAAAGAGAAACTGATGTTGTGGAGGAGGCTGGCAACGCGGCGTCGCGCCTGTGGCGCTCGACGGCCCCCGACAACTCCGCGGTTTTCGGCGACGAGAAAGGCCGTCGCAGGATGCTGGCTGGTTCGGGGCGACCGCGCGCGCGTGGTTGATCGAACGGATAATGGCGCTGCCGTGCGTGAGTCCCCGCCACGCGGACGTTTTCGACGTCATGGACCTCGGCCAGTTACGCGGTTTCCGGGAGAAGCCCGCCAACCGCAGAGGGCCTGGCCTGCCTGGGCCCCATTGCCGCCGATGGTTGGGCCTCCACTTGCATGCCCCAGGTGCGAAGTGGGTGGTCCAAAATGGGCCTTTCTCCGCTTGGCGGCACCACGCATGAGCCTCCCACGGAAAGTCGGTTTGTGTGCAGGCAGGCGGGGCCAGTCTTCTCCCGCAGGGCGCGCTTGGGCAACTTGTGCACGTCTCTCGCTCGCTCGCTCATCCCCCCCCTTCCCCCTCCTTTTCCTTCCCCTTCTCCCCTCTCCTTCCCCCGCCCTTGTTGTTACACCTCCCTCTTTCATTCCATCGGATTATAGGTAACTCTTCTTCGTCTGACAACCAGATGTGTCGGTGGAGCAGGTCGGGCGTTTCGCTTGGGATTCCCTCACAATCTTTAGTCTTGGAACTTGACATTGTCAACAACTGCAAAGATGGAGGGCGGATGGTTTTCAGAGTGGGTCTCTCGACTTGGGGCCGCGCGCACATCCGTTCTAAAAATTCACAACGCGTAGAAGGATGGAGGGTGGGCCGTTTTCAGAACGGGTCGCTCGCCTTGGGGCCGCGCACGCATGAGCAACTCTACGCATGGAAAGCGGGCCGTGTTCAAAATGGGGGTCTCGTCACGGCGTCGCGCACATTAGTATTGCAGGTTTGCAGTAGTTACAATAATGGGGAGGTAATGACTTTCACCTGGGGGTCCCGCCCTGCGCCGAACACATTCGCTTTCAAATTTGCAATTAGTGCATCGATGGAGGGCAACTGTTTTTCAAATTGGTGCTCGCGCCTTCGCGCCACGCGCATTCTACCTCAAAGCTTACACGGATGGAATGCGGTTTTTTCTCAACATCAGTTTCCTACCGCCGAGCGCACTCGTCTGAAAACATTGCAGCAGCTACAAGGATGAAGGGTGGCTCTTTTTCAACATGGGGATCTCGTTTGAAACTTCCTGACAATCAAAAACAAGATGTTTGAACACATACACAGCAGCTTCACGGATGGAGGACGGCTTCTTTTCAAAATGTAGCTATCGTTTGGAATTTCGACGAAACACCTGATCAGACGCTTAAACTTGTGCAGTCGTTACATGGATGGGGGCGGACGCGTTTTCAAATCAGGGATCGCTTGACACCTCGCTGCGTTGTATGATTATGCTTGTCTGGCGTTCTATATGACCCGCTAGAAGGATGCAAAACAACTCTTTTTCAAAACGGGGGTATCGCCTGAATGGCAAGCCCATCGGGTGCCAGTCGTTCGGAGCGTTTTTTGCTGTGGGGGGATGGTTTATAGGGCTTGATGAGGCGGGGATTTGGGACGGGAGCGTGCCCTTCAGCATGGTTAACGCATCTTGGGTGTACTCTGGTCTTCCTCTTCCACCTTCTTCTCCTCCTAGAATCTGAGGTGTGGGAGGCTCGCCGCGCTCCAATGGTATCTACATCCGAGACAGTCCTCCTGATTACCAACCGCCGTGTTTTGTGCGGTACTTGGTCTTTGCGGTTCGAGGATTATTTTCGGCCCCTGCGAGCCCTTTTAGGGCCTCCGGGCCATGAGATGTGGACATGGGAAAGAACGCGTTCTGTGGGCGATTGGAGGGGGGGGGGTTCGGAATCGGACCCCCCCCACTGGATCGAAGGGGGGGGGGTCGAACCCCCCTCCCCCCCCTCCGGGGGGTGGGTTCGAACCCCCCCCCTTCGTTTCCATGGTGGTGTTGTGTGTGGTGGTTGTGATGGTGGGTTGGTGTGGTTTGTGGTGTGGTTGGTGGTGGGGGCGTGTGCGTGGCGGGGCCGTGCGGTGTCGGTGGCGGTGCGGTGGCGGTGGTGGTGTGGTGGTGGTGGTGGTGTGGTTTGGTCGTAGGTGGTACGTAGGGGTGGTGTGGTGGTGGTGGTGGTGGTTTGTGGTGGGGTTGGCGGGGGGTGGCACGGTGGAGGTGGTGGTTGTGTAGTGGTGTGTATGGTGGGGGTGGTGGTTTGGTGGTGGAGGCGGTGGTGGTGCGGGCTGTTGTTGGGGTGGTGGTGGTGGTGGCGGTGTTTGGTGTTTGGTGGTGTGTGTGGTGTGGGGTAGTGGTTGGTAAAGTGGTTGGTGCGGGTGTGGCGGTGTTGTTTTGGGCGGTTGTGGAGGTGGCGGTGGTGGTTGTGGTGGTGTTGGTGTGGTGGTGGTGTGGTTGTTTGTTGTGGTGGTGGTGGTAGTGTGGTGGGCGGCGGTGGTGGTGGTGGTGGTGCGTGGTGGGTTTGTGGTGTGAGTAGTGGTGGTGCTGGGCTGTGGGCGTTGGTGGTGGTGGTAGTGGTGTGGGGGTAGTGGGAGTGGGGTGGTGGTGGTGGGGTGGCGGTGGTGAGGTGGTGGCGGTGGGGTGGTGTGAGGGCGGGGGGGGGGGTTTGTTGTGGGTTGTGTTTGTTGGGTGGTGGTGGTGTGGTGGTGGCGGTGGTTGGTGGTAGGGGTGGGTGTGGGGGTGGTGGCGGTGGGTGGTGGGTGGTAAGGGGTGGTGATGGGGGGTGGTGTGGTGGTTTGTGGTGGTGGTGGTTGTGGTGGGTTGTGGTGGGTTGTGGTGGGTTGTGGTGGGTTGTGGTGGTGGTGGCATTGTGGAGGTGGTGGTGGTGTAGTGGTGTGTGATGGTGGTGTTGGTGGTGTTGGTGGTTGTGGTGGTGGTTGTGGTGTGGGTGTTGGGGTGGTGGTGCTGGCGGTGGTGGTGGTGGTGTGGCGGTTTGTGGTGGTAGTGGTGGTGGTGGTGTGGCCTCCGGGTCTTCCCGTCACCGTGCCTTGCCTTGGCTTCGGGCCAGAGTTCTAATGAATGCGTGTTGGGGTGTCGGCAGAGGGGTCTCGGGGGCGTCTGAACGTCTGAGGAACATTTGTGAAGCCTCCTGGGCGCCTCGTGGGCGTCCCTTGGACCTTCCTAAGGGCCTCCTGGAGTGGCTTTGGGGGGCGAGGGCTCGATATGGCGAGTTGTGTTTCTCATCTGCGGCCTCTGGGCCCTGTCTGGTCATCGTCGCTGCGTCCCCGCCGTCGGTGCTGCTGGCCGCCGCCAGCGCCAGCGCCGGCGCTGGCGCCGGGGGGGGGTTCGAACCCCCCCCCCTGGAAGGGGGAGAGGTGGTGTTCGGGAAGGGAGGGGGAAGGGGGGAGGGGAGTACCCCTGGTTCTGATCGACGGCGCCGAATGTTGGGGAGGGCCCCCCCCCAGTTCGAAACGCGCCGCCCAATGTTTCCAAGGCATGCGCCCGTGAAACGCGCTCTCTCGGACATGGATCTGGGACGAAAAATGCCCCGGGGGAATGGGTCGAGACTTGCGGATTGAGAAAACGCATCGCCAGGTGTTTACACATTTTCGTGCAATCTTGTGCCTCTGGAGGCCCCCGGGGACTTCTGAAGACTTTTGGAGACCTCGGGAGAACTCCAGAGAGGCGCGGCGAGGTTCTCGAGGCCTGCAGCACGGAGAACCATCGAGGGCCATCCAGAAGGGCTTCATCTGCGAGAAATCGACGGGTTGACCTCTCGCCCTCGGCAATGGCCGGCGGAAGGCTGGGGGAAGCGCGGATGGTCCCACAGCCTGCACAATAGAGGCCGAATCGCTTCAGAGAGGTTCGTTGTGTACGGGTTCTACTGTTCCAGCTCAACAGCATCCAGGTCCGAGTCAGTGTTAAAAAGGTCGCCGTCCACCAGCAACACAGACTCCGAATTTGCCTCGAGGAGCTTGAGCGTATTGATACCGCGGCGTGGTCTCGAGACTCCGTGGTGCCTGGGTTTTCTTTTGGCTTCTCCCCGCAGGCGCTCGGCGCGGTCACCCTTAGCCGAGCGCAGGACACGCTCAGTTTGCAACATTTCACGGGCTCGGGTCGCTTATTCCCGCTTGGCTTGCTCAAACCATCCTTCGCAAGCCTTGGTATGCTAGATTGCCATGAGGAGGGCCGCGTCCGCCTTGGTGTGAGCCGCGCTGGCGGTGGACTTCGCAGCCTTGACGATCGGTGGCCTGCCCTGGCGCTCCTTCGGGTCGATGCGAGCATCCCGAGGCCTCGAGAAGTGCTTGACCTCTGCGTCCACGTCCACCTGCTGAGTGCCAAACGCATCCACCAAGTCAAATTTCTATTGGACGAACGGCGGGCCCTAAACCGCCTGGAAAAGCGAGCTTGCTAGCAAGCTGGCCTTTCCGGGCCTGGTGGCGGCCTTGCTGGCGAGCTCGCTAGCAAGGAATCGCACTCGTTCCAGGTCCATGGTGGAGTTTGGGGGCCCCTACATCGGCCCAATGAAAGTTCCTTGAATTTTCGTCACGTCGCTCGCTAGCGGAAGCCGACGGAATGAAAACGAGGCGGAAGACGGCGGAAGGCCGTTGGAAGGCATGCGGAAGACAGAGGAAGTAAATGACGCCCTGTCCGAACCCCCTTACCCCCGTAGAAGCCGAGCAATGTAGTCTTCAGCCGTGGGCTGGGCGGGATCACGCCTAACTTACTCCTTTTGAATATAATAGCGTTGGTGCAGCCAGACTAAAACCCACCCATTAAAAATAGGGTAGACAAATATCCTGGGTCGTCCACGGATCCCGCCATGCTGGGATCGTTTCGAAGTAGGATGGGGCTCCAGAGTTGCAGCGTTCCTGACATGTCAGGGTCGTCTTGAGATCATATTGAGATCGTATTTCGGTCACGTTTGGATCGTGCAGCCGTCGCGTGTTCATTCTGGGGCCGCCCTGGGCGCGCGTGGATCCATCTTGTTGCCATCGGGCCATCTCGGCGTCACTCGTGGCTCATGTGTTCGGTCATCTTCGAGTCGGCATGGGACGGTCCAGAATCCATGGCGGGATCGTGTTGGGGTGGCGTCATCCCAGGTCGTCTGGGCGTTACCGTCTGTGGCCTCAGGCCCTCTTGGAACCATTTTGCGGCCATGGGGACGTCTTGGAATCTCGCGCGCACAAGCGCTGAGCACGCGCGCGCGACAACTCATGTCGCCGATGGGTGTGCACACATGTCACAGTTCACATGTTTAGGCATGGCCCATCCTGGATCCCGCCGCAACTGCCACACTCAAGTCTTACAGGAGAGCGGCTTGCCCGAGCCCATGCGATCAGGGCTCAGTCGTCGCCTCTTCTGCCACCTGGGCGCCATAGGCCTGGCTCGCTGGTGGTGGGCGCCGCCCGCTGCGCCTCAGCCTCCGCCGCAGGCGGAGCCGCGCTCGGCGGGCGCCCGCGGGGCATTCCTGGGCGAGGACGCGGACGAGGCCACTTTCGTGCCCCTGTCCGAGTGCCTCGCCGCGGCGCTGGAGGCGAAGGGCGCGGGCTTGATCTGCCCGGACGACTACGACGAGCCGAACGCGCCGGGGCCCGACGTGGCGGAGGTGGTCCGCCTGGCCGGGCAGGGAACTAGGTTACCCTCCCAGCCTCGCGGGCGGGCACTTGTACCGCTTCAGGCGCCTCCCGACGGCCGCGGAGGCCTGGGGCGCCGTGGGGCGAGCGGTGGCAGCGGGCTATCCTCCTCCGATTTGCTGGTGCTGGGCAGCGGTGGGAGCGCTGATGCTGGACTTGGCCCTTGCACCATCCTCGGGGTGGCCGCCGGGCAGCACGCGCTGGCCAACCCAGCAGGCGTTGCCGCGCCGGCTCCAGCGGCTGCCGGTTCGCTGGTCGCGGCGCCGGCCGCGGCGGCTCCCGCCGCCACCGGCGCGGCAGGTGGAGGCCTCGCTGGCCTCGTCGCGGCCCTGGGCGGCCCCGCCGCCAGCACGGGGGCGGCGGTTGCAGCCGGCGCGCCAGCGGCCGCGGAGGCTCTGGCAGCTCCCGCCGCGGCGCCGCCCGCGGTTGCGCCCGCCGCGGGCGCGGCGCCTGCCGCCGCTGGGGCGGCGGCCGCTGCCGTGCCGGCTGCGCCGGCCGTGGTCGGTGCGGGGCCAGCCGCCCTCAACGCGCCCGGCCTGCACGTGCTGGCGGCCACGCACGACGGACGAGGGCACGTGGGCTGACTTCCCCGTCCGGGGGCCGCGGACAACGCACTGGGTGCTCCAGTGCATCCAGCGTCACGGCGGCTCCCCGCTGGCGCGCCACTCGCGCTGGCGGTCCAAGATGGGGCTCGATCCAGATGATGCTGGAGTCGAAGTCCACCTGCCCTCTTGGAGACCATGATCTCGCGCGGTCAGCTGAACGCTGGTGATCTGGCGAGCGGGGAGCTCATCGCGAGGACACTCCAGGTGCAAGGGGAGGAGTACCGTGCTCGCAGCAGCCCGACCGAGCCGGAGAACATCGATCGCGATCTCATGATGTGGACGGCTGAGGTGCGGGGAGACGTTTGTGTGGCTCCCGCTTTGCAGCAGCACGCGTCGGCCGAGCTGGCGCGCGAGGTGGCGGTGCAGAAGGAGCGCAGGAAGTCTCGCGAGGAGCGGCAGCTGGCAGCAGGCGCGTCTGGCAGCAACGACAAGGACAAGGACAAGAAGGGCAAGAAAGGCAAAAAGGGCGAGGGGTGAGTGCACGCCAGGTGGAGGCTCGGGGCCCGGCCTCCACCCATGATAGCTTTGAAGGGCTGCAGGGTCCACCCGGCCTCCTGAAGGTCAGCGGCGACAAGCGACGAGCATCGTCGGGGCGTTCCTGATGGGCGCCATCCTGACATCCTTCCACTTCCTGTCCTTGCAGCCCTTGCTGCCCTACCTGTTGCCACCTCTGCGTCGCGAGCCGTGCGTCGTCGGGTGCTCCGCGGTGAACATGACAAGAACCTCGCTCGCGATGCCGCCGCCGCTCTCAACAAGACTTACGGATGTACCTCTCGCGGCAGTGAACTCTCGAATGCCGGGCAGCGTGCAGCCGTAAATAATATCACTGCAACTTGCCGCGCGGTCGGGGCCCCGCCTGTGGACCCTTCTGAGCAGCATTCATTTTCAAAGAGAGTGCTGTCGGCGCTTCTTGACGGTTCCGCCCTCTACTCGTCAGATGGGGCCGCGGTGGCACCCTTCGGGCGGGACCTGGTCTCGCGGCCTTCTGAGCAGGCGGATCCGGTCCCACTCGAGTCGCTTGCTTCTGGGCCTGTTTTGAAACAGCTGGAAGACTGGCAGCGCCTTTTGCTTCGCCCGGAGTCGGAGGCACGGGCCTTGCAAAAATGAGTTTGTCCGCGGGGGCCTCACGTGGACCCCGTCCTCAAGAATTCGCCGCGGTGGTATGCTGAGTTTTTAGCAGATATGTCTTCTCGGGTGATGTTGTTCTGGGGGCGCGCCATGGGGTGGCAAGGCAATCTGGGTTAATTTTTGGTTAGGGAGAAAAGCGGCGCGCAGCGCATCATTTTCGATGCCAGAGTTGCGAATTGCAGGTTCGTCGATCCCCCTTCGATGCGTCTCTCGCCCCCCTCCGCCTTCGCCTCTCTTGAAGCTGAGGGGGGCCGCTTACATGTAGCGAGCGGGGATTTGGATGTGGCTTTTCACCATGCGCAGCTGCCTAGAGGTATGGAGCCCATGTTTAGCTTGCCCTGCATATACTCCTCGCACTTGCAGAAGTTTCACATTCCTGGAGTCCCTGACGGGGCCGGCGTAACTACGTTACCATGCGCGCGGGCGCTACCGATGGGCTTCTCAAGGGCCCCCCACTTGCGTCAAAACGTCTTGGAAAGGGGCTTTGGGCAAGGGGGCATCAGGAGGGGCGAGCCGGTGTTAGACGGCAGGCCTGGAGTGGTTCTTAGACTTCCTGGGGGCACCGCGTCGGCTGCATACGTGGACAACTTCCCCACCTTGGGGCCTGACCCGGGGGCCGTGGCTAGTCGCTTCAACGTCGTTTTCAAGCAGCTGCGGGGTCTGGGCCTCGTCGTCCACGAGCTTGAGGGGGCCGGCAGGGGCCGTGAATTCTCGGGGGTGTCTCTCAGAGCCGGTCGGTATCTCTCGGTCCAGGGCCGCAATTTTGGAGGCGTCGGCATGCC
>CAUYUJ010016089.1:7500-91760 GCA_963575745.1 Prorocentrum cordatum | reverse complement strand
TCTCTCTCTCTCTCGCTCTCACTCGCTCTCTCTCGCTCTCTCTCGCTCTCCCTCGCTCTCTCCCGCTCTCTCTCTAGTCTCGGCTCGTGAGTGCCCTGCACTCAGACCGCAGCCGCGACGCGAAGCGCCCCGCCTCGGAGTCAGACTCCCAGGCCTCGCGAGACCGGAGGGGTCCCAGCAGGACCCTACTGATTCGCGTCACCTCTCCACACCAGAGTGCCCGCAGCAATGGCCCCCAAGAAGCCGGAGCGCCGTCGCTCTTCGAAGCAGCCTCCGAGCTCCCGTCCCACGCGCCCTGCTGCTGAAGGGTCTCTCCTTCAACGCAAGCAGGACTGCATCGCAGCGTTCAAGCAAGCGGGGTCTGACCGCCCCACGGCCGCCTACAACGGGCTTGCCGAACTGAACGCGGACGAGCTCCAGGAAACGTACGACATGCACAAGTCCAACACGAAGAAGCTCGGCAGCGCCCTGATCCGCATGTGCGCCGCCAACCAGATTAGCTACACGCTCGATCATCACCAGCGCAGCAAGCCTAAGCGCACTGGCGGTGACACATCACACCCACCAGCGGGTTCCGCACGTCTTCAGGCTGCGGACACCCAATTCATCGCCTTGGACCCTGCCTTTTGGAAGGTCCCTGCCCTTGCCGAACCCACCTCACCTGACGACGGCAAGACGTACAAGCCCAGCATCAGCCTCCACGACTACGAGAGTGGTGAACGGCTGCTGCAACACCACCTCGAGCAGGGCAAGCGAGCCACGGGTCAGCTCGCGATTGCTGTCATGGGCCCGAAGAACGACAACTACGTCGGTACCGAGCTCGCCGTCCCCGTCCTGAAGCGTCACCCCAAGGCGCCCAAAGTGGTCCACACGCACGTCCCCGTGACCGTGTACCAGCTGGGCACCAAGGAGGTCGCCTGCACGGCAAATGTAGCCGTCGCCACCATCGACCCTGCCGACCACGTCTGCTGGATTCGGGCGACCATACACGAGACCGAGGCCATTGCCGCAGTCCCCTCCATGCACCAGGCCTTCGAGGACCAGTTCTCGGGAGGTGCCCCCGTGAACGGTGGCCCACGCGCCAAGGGCCCTTTTCGAGGGGACTCCGCCCCACAGGACAAGGCGCGCCAAAACCAAAAGCACAGGGAGTCCAAGAAAGACGCTCGCCGCCAGGAGCTCGATAGTCAGCTTCAGGACACCTTCAAGGCCCTCTTCCACGGCAACTTTAAAGCCGTCACCATCCTCGAACCTTGCAAAAGCCTAGGCAGGTTTGGATCGGGCGTCGGAAAGAGGTCCCTGGCTGCCACCTTCGGCGTCAGTCTCCAAGCGGTCGACAAGGTCCTGGCGGGATCAGGGCAACTCGGTGCTACCTACGACCTCAGCAATGTAGGTGCAGACGAGCCCACCGCCGACAAGTATCAGACCGTTTGGTTCCCTGAGGACCGGCCCATCACGATGGCAGACGCGTTCCAGAAGTCGGTGGAGTTCAAGGCCCTGGGAGTCGTCAGGCACGGCAAGTCAGGCCTACTGGGGATCCGTGTTCCACGGGGGTCCGACGTCGCCAAGGCCGCTGCTGTCAGCATCCGCGGCTGCGAGGCTACCCTCGCCAAGACGCGCTACCGCATCACTGGCATTGCGGCACGCCGCGCCACGCTGACCCAGCTCGCCAAGACTCTCACGGGCCCGTCCGTTAAATGGGACTGTGAGGTCTACCACACCGCCTGGGACCCAGCCACTGCGGCCCAGTTTGCCTTAGTGCGCGCTCATCGGCCCCCACTCACCTATACGGTGCAGGTCGCGGGGTGCCCCATCCCGTGGAGCATCACCGAGGCCCCGCTGGCTGAGGTGGCGCCGAAGCGGGACAACGTTACCATCGTCACGCCTACCACCATCACAGAGCCTGTGACGCCGCCAGCCGGTGGTGGCGGCTTTAGCCCCGCCACCGGCACACTCCTCACCAAAGCGGCCCAGAGCCCCTACCTCCACGACCTCATGACTGCCACGCCCAAAGGCAAGGGCGTCGCACCGCTCCTGACCCCCAAGGAGGAGCCTTCATCCAAGCGCCACCGCTCCTCCAGCGGGAAACGTGACGCCACGCCGCACGCAAGGTCACCCTGCGCCCCAGGCCGCAGCTCCTCTGCGCCCCCGCACGGCACGGACGGAGCCGCTGAACCGATGGCCGCCCCAGGATCAGGTGGCCATGACTCCTGGCTTGGCACGGCGGCGGCAGAAGGTGGGGGCCACACCGAAGGCGACGCTGCCACAGCCGCCGAAGTACCAGGCGACGTCGTCGACGTCGAGATCCTCTCATCAGGTGATGAATACAGCGTGGCCTCCCACGAACTCAACACCTTCGGCGAGCGCTTCGCATCGGCCTCCAAACCGCCCGATGCTGCCACGACCCGCATCCAGCACATGGAACAGCAGCACGAGCTGCTAGCCAACACGGTGGATAACATGCAGGTGCAGCTTGCGGGCGTTCTCTCCTCCCAGGCCACACTCACGGAGCACGTTTCAGGGCTGGAACGGGGGCTTGCCACCGTCGTCACCCAGCAACAGACGGCAACCGCCGACGCCGCTGCACTGCGCGGCGACATCCAGACCCTCCTCGGGCACCTCACGGGAGGCACCATCCACCTGCCACAAGTGGCCACTCTGGAAACTAAGAAGGAGGAAGCTGCAGCGGCCGCCGAACCCGTGGCTGCCTGCAGTTGGATCGACCAGCCAGGCCAGGTCACCCCAGGGACGGGGCCCCCAGGGGCCGACAAAGGCAAGGACAAGGGTCGGGCCACCCAGGAACCCTATTGAAGGTGCCTCAGAGAGCCCGCCTCAGCCCTCCGAGGAAGCGCCTTCAGAGGCATCTCTCCCCTCTTCGCGTCGTATCTCTTTCTTGTCACCTCATGTCTGTTTTGGCAGCAGCACGCGCAAGCTATCTGGTGTAGGGACACCCGTAGTCTTGCAGGGGGCGTGATTGTAGCAATGTACATGAGCATTCAGGGGTATTTGAGGACGTGTGCTGACATGCAGCTTTCGGCTCATCGCTCGCGCCGCCCGCCAGGCCTCGCCATCATGTGGCGCCTTGCCTGCAGCCTGGCCCTCCCCTCGCTAGCTGGAGCACACCCGTCTTCAGGCGGTGCGCCTCAGCACGGAGGAGAGGTTTTCCTGCGACACGCTGAACGTGGGACGCTCTTCTACCTTTACGATGACAGCATCTACAAATACGATCACTGCGCCATTTTGGACCCGATCGTGAACAGCACCGCCGCCGCGGGTCCGTGCGGCACCGGGCCGCTGGGCGCCATCGCGAGCGCCTGGCTTGAGCAGCTCCAGGGGCCCCGCCCCACGCGCTGCCCCCCTGGGACTCCGACGGCTACTACGACGGCTACGGCGAGTACCAGCATGTCTCCTACGAGCACGCCCTCGTCAACTACGACACATGCATCGCAGTCTGCCCTCAGCTTGTCCTCGACCGTCGTGCAGCACATCCTCGACGGGGCCGCTGGCAAGGCCCAGGCACGCAGTGGCGGCTTCAGCCCCGCTGTCGTGCCCCGCTTTAGCCCCACGGGTCCCACTACCCCTCTGTGCGCCAGGGGCGAACCCGAGGAGGACCCCGCTTTCTGGCACCTGATGATGATCCGAGCACGGCTCATACCGTGCGCCGCGGCGTGGGCACCAGGTGAGGACCATCAGGACGTGTTCTGGGCATGGCTCGAGGACTGCGTCCCGCACATCCTGGCGACGCTCCATCTGCCACAGTACGACCACTTTTTCCAGGAGGATTCCGAGGAGAAAAACGACGCCCTGCGCCAGCGCACCGCGTTCGACATGTGCGAGGATATCTGGCACAGAGCGGGCCCCGACAGACAGCGCACCAACCGCAACCTCACTCGTATCCAGGGCAGCCACGAGTACCCCACCCGCTACTTTGGCCTCCTTCTGGAATACCAGGGCGCTCGTGCCCAGCTCGTCGGCCCTGAGGCTTTCGCGGCACCACTGCCGCCATACCTCTCACGGGCCCACGCCTTGCTGCCAAGAGGCCTCCCTCCACCCGACCAAGACGCCCTGGCGTATCTCGCGGATGCGATCCTGCACCACCCGCCAGACATGCAGCCGCTTGTCGAGGCGGAGCTCGCCGCGGCACCGATGGAACCGCTAAACCTACCACCGCCAGTTGGCCCCCTCGCCCAGCACGCCACGTGTGACCAGCCCGCGGCCGACGCCGAACCGCTTCTGCTCCAGCACATCGCGGCCAGCGATATCAGCAACATATCCCTGGACTCGTTCCACGTGTCGGACGATAGCCAGAACGACTCCATCCACGACATGGAAACCCAGGATCGCGACGGCACGACACCGCCAGGAGACACGGCCCAGCGCGACCGTGACAGCGAACCCTACACAGGGCGCCCCCTGTCGCACAGCAGTCCGCCCAACAACTCGGCCCAGGCCGACCCCAGCGCACAGCTCAGCGACGCCGAAGGCGTCACTGCCGCCGACGAGACAAGCCATTCCACTGCACCGCCAGCTCTCACCAGCCCGCGCAGTGGCGGCTTCAGCCCCGCTGCAGCATTGGCTGGATCTGGGCGTCTTCAGACCTCAGGTGGCAGGACCACGCCCCGCACCCTTGTCTGCCGTGCTAACGCGACTGACTCCAACTCCAGCGCCGTCGACCACTGGCAGGCTGGCATCGACAACGACCCCATCGAGGACGCGAGCCCTGACGCCAGCGGCTCCTACGAGGCCCCGCACAGCGCAGCGGCCTCCCGACGCTGCGGCTGTCTCATCTGCCTCTTCGTGGCCACGTATGCCATCGTGGTAGCCATGCCGTACAAGGACCAGATCGACGGGTACTTGCCGACACCGAGCCGAGACCCCAGCTACCGGCAGCGACGACGACGTGAAGCTGCGGCACCAGGCCCATCCGTGTCCACTACGCCCCGACGCACAACGGCATACAACGCCACGCCCGCCTTGTGGGGTATTCTCAAGTGGACCAGTGCCAAACTCAGAGACATCGTCTCGGGCAGAGCCAGCGCAGTCGGGTCTGGCCTTGGGGGTGCCCTGAAATGGGCCAGCGGCAAACTCGGAGCTATTGCCACAGGCGGAGTGGTTTGCGGTCTTCTCCTGGTCGGCGCCAAACTTCTCGCTCAAGGAGCCGTCGGACACGTAGGAGCCCGCATCTGTGCGCGCGCCCTGGACTCACCCACGGCCCAGTGGTGCCTCCGCTGTTGCCAACCGAGCAGGAGGCCGCGCGATGAAGCCACACACACAATGCCGCGCACGCATCCCGACGAACCCGAGAGCCAGCACGTGCACTCTCTTCGACACCCGCTGCTACAGGAACACTATGCTGCTGCAGTTGCCGCCGCAGTCGCCGATGTCACCACCGCCACCACCGCCGCCATTGTCGAAGTCACTGCCGCGGTATCGCGAGCCTCGTCTGTCACACCACGGTCGACCAGCCCGTCCCCGCGAGACGGCCCCATAAGCGGCGCGGCTATGGTAACCCGCCGACTCACGAAGACGCCACAGCTCAGGCCAGCGACGCCGAGGCAAGGGAAACACGTGAGCGCACCCTCGACAGCCCGTGGTCCATCTTCCGACATGCAGATGCTCGTGGTTCCTCTTCCGACATGGACACCCAACCACCACGACGGCGAGCACGCTACGCATCACCCGCCAGGCCCCAGGCGCCTCCAGGCCCTGGTACGCCCCACCCAGCCCTCAGGCCACCGACGCGCAACTTACGCAACACCATCCAGCGCGACCCAGCGGTCCCCGTGCCGCCGACGAGCATCCTCACCTCCCTGTACCAGAACGGCTTTGCGCTTGGTAACAGTGGCGTGACCACAGAGGACATCAAAGACGCCCTGCGACTCCACGACCATCCTCGATTCACCCATGATCCAACGCTCCAAGCGTTGGCGCCGTGGACTGACATCATGCAGGGGCCCCCGAACCGACTCACTTGGGTGCTGGAAGACTCGGGCGGGAACTCAGGCGAGACGATCTTCCCCTACCTCACGTGGGACCTCCGTCAACCCACCACTGACACGCCCACGGTCTTCTGGCACGGGACCCGCGGTGACCTTGCGGCTCGTCTCGCTTTCAACGGAGGTCACCTCCTGCCGGGCCCCCGCCGTGAAGCGAAGGGTCGAACCGCCACAAATGTTGGCCGCACGTACGTGAGTGTGCACCCGTCGCTGGCCGCGTGGTACGCAGTGCCGCCTCACCCGCCCTGCAGCCTCGAAGACGACACCCTCGCGTGGGGACCCATCGCGCTCTGGATGTGCGAGGCTACCAAACCGCCGCGCGGTGAGAACTGGCACAACTTCGTGAAAGGGGAGGCTCACGGAGCGCGCCTCATCTACCCACGGGTCCTGGGCCTCCTCATCCGCATGGACTGGTGTGCCCCCACTGAAGCTGCCTCCAGGTGCCGTGCCCTACCACAAGCCTATGGCATGGGCGACTGTGCGCACGCCCTCCACATTGCCGGCTACGATCACCCAGACCTCCGCGAGGCGGCTGAAGCCCGCGACCAGGAAGCTAACACCTGGCGCCGGCTGGACATCGCGGCAGCGTGGCCACCGCCGCAGGCACTATACTCGCCAGAGGCAGCGCGAGCATGGGCTACACAGCACTACGACACCGAAGCAGCCACCAGGGCCGACCCCAACCAGCCCCGTCCGCGCGCCTCGCTTCGCAAGCTCCAGCTGGACCCGCAGCCACTGATCGACCTGGTGTACACTGGCTTGCAGGCCGTCCCCGTGCGGGGGCAGTCCGACGCACGAGCGCCGCGCCCCAGCGGCTCCAGCCCTGGGGCCGCGTCTGGCCCATCGCACACCTATCAGGCAGGTGCCGCCCTGGGACACAGTCCAGACCGCTCATCGACGACATCGGGAGCCGACGACCGCCGTACGCCGTCCCTCATCAGCGCGGCCGCCGCCCTCGCCCGAGGCCATGCCCGCCCACGGCGATCCGCCTCGCGTTCGTCACGGCAGAGCGGCGGAAACTCCACCTCGGACAACAGCGACATCGAGACGTGGGAGCACATCGAGACGGAAGAGGAGCCGACCGCCTACCACGTCCTCGCCTTCCACGTCCGCGATGTGCGGGCCCGTGTCAACGCCCCTGGCATCGAGGTCTGGCTTGACCCGGGCGAGCACCACGACGGCGCCTACTTACCGTGGGGGGCGACCGTCGTGGGCCACCGCGTTATCGACCCTGCGGTTGCGGGTCGCGACGGCTGGGTCATCCTTCACCACGACCATGGCGATACCACTACCAGGCTCTGGGCACCGACCCAAGTCCACGTCAAGGCGGACGACACTTGGCGCACGGTCATGATCCCAGCGGACCTGGGGCCCCAGTGGATCGAGCGCCATGCTGACGACGCTCGCCTCCCCGCGGAGGTGGTCCGCACTACAGGCCAGTCCTGGTTCGCCGACGTCTGGCCCTTGTGGGATCGACCCCGACCCCACCCAGACGACGCAGTCACCGACGAGCAAGCGCTCCCGCCCCTACCAGGACGCTGGACTTGCCTACAGTGCCGATTCCAATGCTGTCAGTATTGTGCTGCCCGCCGCAACACGCAGCTCGGCACCTCAGGCCAACCAACGTGCCCAGACTGCTCCCTCAGCGGACTACGTGCACTTATGGACTGGTCCACGGACTACTCATGCAACAGCTGGACGTGTGCGTACAGCACCGACAACAGGGACTCCGACACATGCTGCCTCTCCAGCAGATGCCCTCATCCGCCTCGTCCGCACAGCCTGTTCGACGTCCGTGCCACAGGGATGCCTCCGCACATCCTCGCCCGCCAATACGGCAACGCGCCAGCCCAGCACGACCTCAAGGAACCCCCCCGAGCGCCTTCAGGCCCCGGGGGGGAGCCTCCACAACCAGGCCAAGCAGGTTACCAGGGTCAATGGTATCTACCACCGAGGCCGCGTCGCGTCCTCAAGCAGGGATTGCCCGACGGCACGAGGCGGCCACCAGGGTTCACAGGAACGGGGATGCCTGAAGACCCGTCTCCCGACCAACCGCTGTGGAGGGAAGGCTACGTGCTCTTCGGCCCTCACCAGGCCCTCAAGGAGGACTTCATCTTCAACAAAACGGTCCGCCGACCTTACTCCCTAGCCATCACCAACATGCATAGGGATCGTGTCGCAGTCAGGACCGTCTGCGAGTCTATCGCCGAGCGCATCCACACTACCCGCACCCGCTGGCGAGATGTGGTACTGTACTGGGATGCCGAGGGCGGCCCTGGGCCTCAAGCTCTCGACTACGACATGCGCCTCTGCGACGCCATGGTGAGCCGTGCCACGACCGAAGCCGAGCTGAACCACGACCGCAGCAACCGTGGTAGCTTCTGTCTCTATGGACCAGCGCACCAGCGGGCTGTGAACATCACGGTGCTCCCCGAGCCGCAGAACATTGACTACGTGGAGCATGTGCGGCGCTACTCACCCGTCGGGGAGACCTACCCAGACCATGCCTTCGAGCACGTCTATCAGGGCTGGCGGCGGCCCGACGTGCCCCCCATCCTCCCCGACACCCGCCCGCTCTCGAGAGCCGACCAGCAGCGCTACCAACAGCACCAGCAGCGCACCCAGCAGCGCGACCAACGCGACGCAGGTCAGCCGAGCACGCCACGCAACCGCTCTCCCGCGCGCGTCCCGACAGGCGACAGCGCGGTGTACGGCGGGGGCGCCGCCTATCACCGTGGCCCCATTGGCGCCAGGCCCGCGGCGGCAGGAGCAGCCGCCTCCAGCTATGGCCACGCCCCCCACGCCAGGGTGCACCCAGCGGTCATCGGCTACCCGCGTGCACTCGTGCAGGCTCCCCCACGGGCCACCTCGCCCGTGCCAGGGTCCACGCGTGCCTGGGGCCATTACCCAGGCCGCCACGACAGCACCGCCAGCAACCAGCCCGCAGTGGTAACCCCTGCGGCTTCAGCCCAGGGGGCTGCACCAAGCCGTGGCAGGACAGGGCGCCCTGAAGGATGGCGCGAGGCGAACGTGCGTGCCTGGCAACCGCGCCAACACACGCCCCCGCCAAACGTGGCCGCAGCGCTGCGCCCTGCCCAGGCAAAACCTGCCCCCCCTGAGCGCGAGCGGCAGCCGCTCGTCCCGCTCGTCCTCACGCACACCCAGGCGCACCACAGCGCCTCCCCGCGGCACAGCGAGGGTAGTGCCCACCACGTCAGCCCCCGGCCCGACGCCGTCGACCCTGACCAGGCTGCAGCCTCGGCGGCGGGCGGCACAGGCGGCTCCCGCCAGCCCAGCCCAACACCCTGCGCAGCGCCGATCCGCTCCCCGAGCAGGGCGGACTCTGCGCGCGCTAACGCCCAGGCGACCTCGCCACGTGACCGCCACACGGGCGGGCGCGTCCCGCGCAGCCGGTCCTGCAGCCGCCACAGCTCGCGCAAGGCCCCTGGGAGCTCCACGAGCTCGCCGCCCCGCGAGACTCAGGCTGATGGCCAAGCCCCCGAGGTGGTGCCACGTTTCGGTGCCAGCGCCATCGAACCTGGCCAGGTCGACCTCGAGCCGACGCCGTCCACGGACCAGGAGCTGCCACCGCCCACCCGCGTTGTCGTCCCCTTCGACGAGGCGCCGACCTTCGACCCCTTCAAGCACAAGTACTCCGTCAAGGGCCTCGCGGCGGGTTTCGGCGGCGGCTCACCGCTGCCCCCTCTGAGCCACGGCGGCGGCCCCGCCACCTCAGCCGCTGCCGCGGCAGCGGCGGCCCCGCGTGGAGTCAGCCCTGTCCGCAACGCGTGCCTCACGGCAGCGGGCATGGATGAGGCTCAGCGCCAGGCCACCGACCGCGCCGCTCGCCACGCCCAGCTGGTGGCTGACGCGCTGGCAGAGCGTCCTCCGCCGCAGCCACAGGGCCCACCGCCCGAGGCGAGCGCAGAGGGCGCACACGAACAAGCTGTTCCAGCTGATGCTGCTCATCACGGTACTGACGGGGCGGGCGCGCCGCCGCTGGACGGACCAGCGGTGTCGCGTGCGCAGTATGTGCGCGCGCGCTGCGCCGCTGCCGCGCCGAGCTGCCGCCGCTGGTTTGCTTTTGTTCTTGTTCTCGGCAGGACGGATCGAGGAGTCGCCTCCCTCTCCCTCTGCTGCCGTCTCACCTCTCCTCCCCCCGTCCCCCACGGTACTGGAGTGAGGAGGATTTTTCGAGGCAGTTTTGCTGATGTTTATGAACCCCCCCCGGCGCAGCGTCGACCATGCCTTGCCTATACTCCTGGCCCGACGGCGGCTTCAGCCCCGTCCAAGCCAATCTGCCGCGACGCCATGAGCTCCTACTGTGGCCAAGCCTTCTACCTGGGTGAGGGCCAGGCTGCCCTCCACCGTGCGGGGCGTGCTAACCCCAGCTCCACCGACGGAGACGGGCCAGGTCGCTCCATCCACCTCGTCAGCCTCAACATCACGAGTCTCCCAGCGAACTGGCCAACCATCACCGCTCTAGGTGTCGACCACAACGCCGCAGTCATAGCACTGCAGGAGACCCGACATGCCAAGCCTACCAGGCAAGCCATCGCTACCAACGCCGCCAATCCACACCACGGAGGATATCAGGCCAGTCTGGGACCTGACCTGGATCTGGCGCGAGCCCAGCGCAAAGCTGCTCACGGTGGCACGGACCACACGGTCGAGGGCAACACCTGCGCCTCGGGGGGGGTCGCCATCCTCTCTAAGGACGCCATCGTCGACTCCACCGTCGACGACACTGCGACCTGTATCGCCACCCTCAAGGCCAAGAAACGATGGCACGAGGCCTTCCTCCCGCTCTGCACCCAGCACCGCCGCAGGCGGCGACGAAACAACCACGGTCCCGCTGGGATCTACATTGCGAGCCTCTACGGGGTCGCTGGAGGGGACAGCACCGATTTGTTTCGGCTTGCTGATTGCGCCGCCGCGAGGGTCGGCTCAGCCCCGTATTTCATTTGCATGGACGCCAACACGAACATCGACGACAATCCACATCTGCTGCACATGATGCAGCACGGATGGTTTAACGTCGCTGAAGGCACACCAGACCACACCATGCACACATATGGCAATATCCCTGACTGGGACCGCGTCACCAAGTGCCCCCGCACTTCGCGCATCGATTATATCATCGCCAACCAAGCTGCGCGATCCCTTGTCACCGACTTCTGCTATCTGCGTGACTTGCCAGCGAAGTCCCATGTTGGCCTGCAGGTCACACTCGACTTTAGCCGCCTTGGCCATACGGCCCCACGCCTTCTGGCCCCCACGCCTTACCCTCCTAATTACGGAGCTCATGAGGACCACGAACTTCAGGCATTAGGGACCCTCATCGCAGGGCGATACCATGACCGCATGGAGCAGGCTGACACACGCGACGATGTGGAACGCATGTTCGCCCTGGCAAACGAGGCCAGCCATGAGTACCATCTTACCCGGCTGCGCGACCTGCCGCCCCCACCGCCAGACCACCCAAAAAAGAAGGCCCCTACCATGCACGGGCTCACACCCACGTTCGAGGAGCGACCCGCCGTCCCCCGCGCCTTTCCCACCTACGGAGCTTCCACGATTCACATGAACCGCCTTCGCAAGCTCCATCGGCAACTTTGCGAGCTTCGCTTCATCGGACAGCACCATCATATCGACTGCCGTGCTATCCCGCCGTACCTGGCGCAACGCATCGACTGCACGTGGACCGCGGCCCGCCTTCTCTGCCACAAGCTGCGCCCCACGGCCCTCCTGGCCTTTCCCGATGCCTGGACCCCCGACGTGCCAGCACCACGCGGAGAGCACCTTGACCGTCTGATCCAAAACCTAGACTCAGAGCTGGCGCGACGTGCAAACCGAGCCAAAGCTGAACGCATCAAGATCTGGGCTGAGGGTGTCCGCGAGCCAAGCGGGCGAAAGGCGGCCATATACGCACGGGCTGCCGACTGCTCGCCCACGGCGTATCTCCGCACGCCTACCACTCCCGACGATGCACAGCTCCACTGCGACACCACCGCCTTCAACCCTGACCAAGCTTGCACGGACGATAGTGATGCCGACACCGACGCCGGCGGCTTCAGCCCCAGCGACGGTAGTTCGCTCGACACGGACAACGACGAAGGCCACACTCGTGACCCACCACCTGCCCAGGTTCCCGACGCCCTCCCCGCCAACGCCATTGTTGCCAACACCAAAGACATGCTTAAGCTCATGGTCGACACCTGGGAGCCCATCTTGGGCAGGTACCGCGCTCGCGCGGGCCATGACGCCGAAGCTATGCCGACGTGGGCGGACTTCTACGACGAATACCGACAAGAGCTGCCTACGCCATCACCAGCAGCCCCTTTCCACCTCACCGACGACCAACTCATCCACTTCATTCGCACCCGTTCACCGCGCCGCGCGGGGGGACTCGACGGCTGGACAACTAAGGAGGCTAAGGAGTTACCCGACGACATCCTTCGCCTCTTCGCCAGCGTCTTACGTGCTATGCAACGCACTGGCACCATCCCCGAGCCCCTCCTGCACGTGCCAAACCCGTGCCTCCGAAAAGGCCGAGGGGAACTCCCGACGGACCAACGACTTCTCTCGGTTCTTTCCGTATGGATGTACGCGTGGGAAGCGCCAGCCTACCGTAGCCTCACGACCTGGCGGCAAGGATGGACCCATGCCACGAGCTTCGGCGCTGTTCCCAAAGCCACCATTGGGGATGTCAGCACCTCTCTCGCCCTGCGCATCGAACACGCCAGGGCTTTACTCCTCCCCTTAGCTGGAGCTGCCCTTGACCGACAGAAGTGCTTCGACTACCTCATCACGGACATCTGTCTTAACCTTGCGCTGCACGCGGGGTGCCCTCAAGACATCGTTACTGTCCGCCGAAATTTCTACAGACACCACAAACGCTACATCCGCATGAACGGAGCGTACTCTAAGGACCTGGCCAGGACTAGCGGTCACCTCCAGGGCAGCTCGTGGTCCCTGGACGACATCAAGCTGCTCATGTGCGTGTGGACAAAGAGGCAGCACCGATACGTTCCTCGATCACTCAGCACTACCTTCGTTGACGACAGCAACTCCACTACCCACACCGCTTCTGAGCTGCAGAAATCTCTCGACGAAACCGCCAAGTTTGATCGATTCTCAGGTCAACGCATTCACCCTGGTAAAGTGGCAGGGTGGGCGCTCACCGACGAGCTTCACGCCGCCGTTACCCAGCTCACACTGGCGGATCGCCCCCTACGTGTGGTCGATTCCTTCAAGCTCGTCGGGAGTTACATCAACGCAGAGGCAGCGCCGGCTCCAGCCGCGCTTAACCTCACGGCCACCGCAGACGCCCGTGTACGGAGGGCGACTATCCGCCTGCCGCGCATTGGCAAGCTCCCATCGCCGATGCTTATCAAGGCGCGGCACGCCCGTTCCCTGGCTGCCAGCGTCTGCACCACGGGCACCGACATTCAAGCACCATCAGGCCCAGCCAAGACTGCCTACAACCACGCCCTCAAGGCGGCCATCCGCCCCAAGGGGAACAAGTGGGTCGAGTTCTGGACTCTCATGGCCGTGTGCGTCCCAGGGACACGCCCTTGAGATCGACGCCATCACGCAGCGTGAAGCATTCCTGTGCCTGCGGCGACAGGTTAACCGCGACGTTACACTCTGCGGGCTCGCCAGAGACCTCCAACACCACGTCCAGACCCTGTTTGGTGGAGGACCCGTCGGACGACTCGTCCAGTCGCTCCAGCAGCTCCGATGGACCTGGCCCACATTTGGCATCATGTACGACGACTGGGGCTGCCCGATCAGCTGGCTGAATTTACCCCAAAACGCCTTCCTGCACATGCTGCGGGCCTCACAACGCAGGGCATTTCTGCGGAGGATCAAGCCACGGCGACACGACCTTGGCTACCTCGCCTCTGTCAGACAGGGCCTTGACCTCTTCGCCAGCACGTGGCTCGCGCGAACTAAAGGAGCAGCCAAATGCACTGCCTGGCAGCTGGCGCTCCTCCTGAACTACCTGTCGGGCGGGGATCACACCCAACAGCGACGATCCCGATCAAACACGTCGGCAGACCCCAGCCCCATGTGCCGCTACTGCGACGAGGAAGAGGAAACTCAGGAGCACACTGTCCGCGACTGCAAGTGCTGGGCCCGAGAAAGACTCCCTCTCACCACCCTCATCAGTGACGACCAGTGGGCCCGTCTTCCGCCGCACACAAGACACTGCGGGCTCTTCGACGAAGACCCAGCCCTCCTCGACCTGCAGGCCGACCTCGCGAGGGACCCGCTGCCACAGCCCATTCCGCGGCCCTCCCCTGAGGGAGATCCTGCGGCTTCAGCCCAGGACACCTACACCACCTACCTTGACTACGACACTGGTTGGACATGGGTCTACGCTGCCACGGACGGTGCGTGCACCAACCAAGCCATCCCATTGCTAGCACGAGCGGGCTACGGCGTCTACTACGGCATCGACCACCGCATGAACTACAGTGCACGCGTTCACGGCCTAACGCAGAACGCCCAGGTTGCGGAGACCCTCGCCATTGTCCACCTTACGGCATGTGCCGAACGGCCCGTGCACGTTTTCGTGGACAACCAAGCGGTGGTCGATGGGTTCCAAAGCATCATCGACGGACATCCAGCGCCGCAGGGCACGCACGCGGAGCTCTGGGAAAAGATCCGCCGATGTGTTATAGCCAAGCCCAACATGTTTCGCGTCAAAAAAAATCGCCAGCCACCTGGGAGACCTGGGCATCGACCTTGGGCTCATCGGGCCCATCGCGGAGGAGTTCAACCGTCAGGCCGACGCCCTTGCCACAGCGGCGGCACGCACGCACAACCTTCCTGACGACATTGTTGAAGCTGCCAAAACACGACATCGCCAAGCGACCGTGCTTCATGGGGTCGCTGTCGCTATCTACGAGCGCAGACACCGCACTCTGCCGCTCCCACACCGCAGGGCTGGGTTTACAGCAGCGGAACTCAGCAAAATGGAACCGAACCCCCTGCTGTCGGACCAGGCACCACCCGCGGCTGGACCATTCATCCCGCAAGCCCCGGATGAGCTCTGGGCCGAGGCCCAACGGGCGATGCTCGATGAACAGGAGGACGACCCGTTCGGCTTCGGCGGGGGATTGGACTTCTTGGACGACGGCCCAGCCAGCGCCAACCCTGCCCCGTCGGACAACCTCTCGACGCCCACCGCGACTCCGCCACCGAGAGCGACATCGCACCCACATGATGATGTCGCTCACCGCCAAGACGCCGAGGAGGACCTTTATGATCCCCTCGGATTGAGTGGCAGCATAGACGACGCCCCGCCGACACCCCACGCTGCCGACGATGCCGCTCCATCGAGACGCCACCCGACCACGCGGCCGACCTCCGAGCCCCCGCACGGCATCATGATTGGTCCCACCGTGCCACCCACCCCGTCCCCCCACCAGCGCCAGCCCGCGGGGGCGGCTCTAGCCCCCCCGCAGGGCACCGAGCCAGTCAGGCCGTCGCACCCCGTCCACGCTTTCACTGTAGCTGGGTGCGAGGACGCGGCTCTTCCGTCCTCACGGGGCGTGGCCCTAGCGGCTCCAGCCCTGGGACCGCGTGTTACCCTCCAGTCGCCTCTCAAGGGCGACGGCCGCCAGCACACGGATCGCCGCACCGCGCTGGTCCACCACCTGGCCAGGCGCACCGATGACCTCGTCCCTGCCACGAGGCCCCCGGCCGCAGGCACTGAGCAGCCGCCCCTCACCGACCGCGAAACCGAGCTGTCCCAGTCTATGGCCGCTCTGCAGCAGAGGTGTGCTGCTCTCGCCGCCGACCTTGCCGCTGCTCAAGCCCGTCAAGGCCCTCTGCTCCAGCGCCTCCACCGCGCCGGGCGTGCCTTCGCCGAGCTGCTTACGCCCTCGCCCGATGGTGCTGCGCCGCCACTCACCCTCCAAGCTATGCTGTCATCGCTCCGCGGCGCTCCGCCTGGTGCCCCGCGCTAATCTCCTCCTTTCTGCCTGCCCGTGTGTACGCGTGGCCCCGCGTCCACGGTGTCAGGGCGTGGGGGCGGGGGGTGCCCCGTCCCTGCGCGCCGCGTTGCGGCCAAGCGCCCAACTGGCGGTCTGCCAAGCCGCCTAGCCACGTGTCAGCACGTCGCCTTTCTTGTTGGGGCCTTCTTCGTCACGCGGTCTGACACGTGAGATCTTCACCGTCTGTCCGCCGTCTGTAGCGTCTGTCGCATTGCGCCGGGGGAGGGGGTTTGTTGCCCGCCCTCGTTTCTCAAGGCTGCACCGCCGCAAATAGTGTTTGGCGAGTTGTCGCACCGCAGTGCGCCTCGCGGACGGACCCTGGTCCGCCTACTTGTCCGATCTCTCTCTCTCTCTCTCTCTCTCTCTCTTTCTTTATTTCTTTTTTTTTTCTCTCTCTCTCTCTCTCTCTCTCTCTCTCTCTCTCTCTCTCTCCTCTCTCTCTCTCTCTCTCTCTATATATATATATATATATATATTTTTTTTTTTCTCTCTCTCTCTATTTATCTTTATCTTTCTCTTTCTCTTTCTCTTCTCTTTCTCTTTCTCTCTGTTTTTTTTTTTTTTTTTTCTCTCTCTCTCTCTCTCTCTCTCTCTCTCTCTCTCTCTCTCTCTCTCTCTCTCCTCTCTCTCCTCTCTCTCCTCTCTCTCTCTCTCTCTCTCTCTCTCTCTCTCTCTCTCTCTCTCCCTCCGCATTTCTCACTCGTCCTGCGCGGAGTCGCGCGATCTTGTGCGCCCGAGGCGCAAGCGCCAAAGAAACCAATGCCACCGTGCTCGCGACAGCTTACATCAGCTACAACTGACGCGCAGGAGAAAGCGCGGGCCGCGCGCTGCGACGGACGCGGCCGCGCGCGTGGATCCAGCCGTTGAGGCAACGACGGGCCCAGCGGCGGGCATGGGAACGATCGCCGTCAGACTCTGCCGCCTGGGGTTCGCGCCGGAGCCCCGCATCATTATCCTAGACAGCGTTCCACGTCGTCGCCACAGCGGGGCAAGGAACCAGCCTGACGCGCGCGTGTCCAGCGGGCGCGGCGCACCGGGCGGCTCGGGCCAAGTTGCCCGACGCGATGCGGCCGCGGTTGAGGCGGCGCCCTCGCGGGCCAAGGGGATCTAGGCAGAGGTTTCTTACAAATCCATTTACGTCTGGTCACGCACTCTGGTTTGGGCCGAGCATGCGCCAGCGTCGACTGCTCCGTCGGAGTCGCAGATTGTCGGGCCCGCGAGTGCTCTTGCTGCTCATCTGGGCGAGGGGGTTCGGCAGCTTCCCCAAGCAGTTGCCCGGCGCGCCCAAGCCCAGACTGCTCGCCAGCCCGACAACCCCGATTCAAAGAAGACACATCGCAATAACAACCGGGTACGCGATGCAAAGAAGCCAGCTGGAGTATCCGGCGCCATCTCTGACATTGGTGACCCAGACGAGATCCTAGACGAACGCGCGAGTGCGATTTTCGACATGACCAACGACGCGACGGAATAGCATTGGATATCTTACTTGACTCGCGTTCGCGCGCTGCTCCGAGCATCCATTTTGTCGCGGGGTCTCTTGCCCGGGGGCCATTGGCGCCTTTGCACTTATTGTCTAGTGGAACGACCTGCGTCAATCCTGAGCATGGGCCAGTCAGTCTCGCCACCAGCGCGTTGAACTGGAGACAAAGACCCGCGGCGCACAAGGCGCTGCCCTACGAATGGACAGGCAGGGCCAAGGTCCATCGCCAAGACATGGCCGCCTGTTGCCTTTCCGAACGAGGAGGCAGAGAGGGCGAAGGAACGCTAGAAGCAGATTCACGTGCCATTCAAACATCGAAAGTGGAAGACGTCTTCGACGACGTCCGCGACGACCTCCGGAGCTGGACACGGAGGATCATTTCGCTCAGTTTTACAGGAACATCATTTTGGAACCCCCCTGTGAGCCCCCAGTTGGATAGCACCTAGCGGAGTCACGCGCGGCCGGGGCCGTTCTTGGTCACCGGGCAGCGTTCACTCTCCAAGCAACCGCCCTCGAGCATGCCATGGCCGCGGCCCGAGCCATGGGGCCTGGCGCGGACCTGTGCGAGGTGCGCGGCGGCGAAGCCCGCGCCTCGTAGATCGCCGCCAGGCGACAATTTGGCACCGGCGAGAACTTCGACTTTGTAACCGGTCGCGATCTAGGTGGCCCTACGGTTCAACGCAATACTTCGTTCAAAATTTCAGGTCTAACAACGTCCTGGTAGTGGCCACGTCATTGTCCTGCCGCAGTACTTGCCCGCCCAGCGGTTTCAACTGCCGCATCGACTACGAGACTTGGCGGGCGCGCTACAGCTTGCGATGGCGCAAATACGTGAGAGACAATGTTTCTTTGTTTGGCAACCGAGCCCTGCGTGGATCAGCGCAGTGCCGCCGTGGAGCCAGGCATCCACGCGCTCTCAGGTGGATGCGGTCGCGTTCGAGCAATGATGCCTGGGAGCTAAAGGCCCGAGAGGCTTCCTAGCCAGGCAGCCGTTTCAAGCCATCGCCAGCTCGCCGCATCTGCTCGCGCTTGTCAGGAATCCGAGGTGCAGCGAGCAGAAGGCGCGACCGCGACGTGAATTGGGGCCACTTCCATCGCGCCAAGAAACACCAGGTGTGGCCGTGGCGCTTGGCTGAGCGCGCGGTGCATGGCATCGTCGAATTCAGAGCTGCGGCACAGAGCTCAGTCACTCTGATTGCCGAGCTTTACCCAGCCACAGGGGCGCGAATCAGTCCCGAGGGCCTCCAGGAACTTGAGCGCTTGGCAGGGGCAGATCCAGCGCCAGCAGCCATGCCAACACGGGCAGGAAAATCTCGAGCCCGACCGACAGCGTCTGGGGCCCGACGCAAACGTTGAGCACGCTGACTCCCGGCGCCACACCAGCTGTTAAACAGGCAGCCAGCGCGCCAAATGCCAAGCGATCCCCACAACGCCCTGGCTGCCGCGGCAATCGCAGCTGCCTTGCATCAAAGTCCCAGGAAGGTGCGCAATTCCACCCGGCATTGGATCGCCATGCTCATGCCCAGGGTGCGCGCGCGACCTGCCACAAGATAGAGCTCGCCCTGAGCACGCCAGGCGGCCAGAAGAACGCCGCTGGCTCGACGTGCCACACTGGGGCGTCCAAGAGAGCCGCACCAGCCAACGCCGATCTTTTCCCCGCGAGGCTCGCGCGCAGCAGTCTCAATTTCCCGCGGCAGAGTTACTGGAGGGTTCTGACACCGACGGGCCTTCCAGACCGAGCCCCCATCGACGACCCAGCATCGCTAGCGCCTGTGCGTGACGACCTTTGACGGCGACGAACCACTGCCGCCGCCCGACCTGCGGCGCCCCGAGCCGCTGCGTGCCGCGAGTGCCAGGCCTGGGCAAGCAACGCGCCCCAGATCACTCCGTCGGTCGAGCTGGTCACAGCGCCCGATCAAGAAGTAGAAGGGGCATCCTCTTCTTCCGCCAGCATCCGATCTGGCGCATGATCGATCGAGCCGACCGATGGCGCGCAGCATATCTGCTCTGCCATTCTCTCATTTTGGATCTCGATCTTCGGACCATTCGTTGACGGCGAGCGCGGCGTTCTTGGGGCCGAAGCTAAGCCATTCTTGGACCGACGTGGCATTGTAGTCCGTGTTCGAGCCCCTGATCAGCACGCCGGAATGATGAACGATGCGGTTCTATCTCACGTCGCGCAACGCACTGCGTAGACGAACAGCTACGGCGCGTTGGCATACAAGTCCGCATGCCCGACATACTTTCCGAGGCTGCGTCCAGACGACGCGGCTGGGGCGGCGCACAATTCGCACCCGTTGCGAGAGATCGCCGTCAACGAATCGCGAAGGCTTCGGTCATCTCGCAAATTCGCCGCGCCTCGAAAACCAACGCCGCGGTCTTGGGCCAGGCCCTGTATTGCAAGCCGGGCCTCTCGGTTGACTTCCACCGAGCTCCACCCACCAAGGATGACAGCGGGTGGGCCAGCGGCCGTCCTCAAGATGGACGCGCAACATGGCGTGGCCACCATCAGCTACCAAATCGCCGAGCAGCTGTGCCGCCTCGGCGGTCCACGACGATTCATGGACTTCGGTGGGATGGCGTGCGGTGTTACGAGTCAACTTTACGACGCCCCGCGGTCAGGCGTGGATGGTGGTCGAGCAGTGAGTCTTGATCTTTTCTCAGAAGACGCTCGATTGTTTTTGCTCGCCGACGCCCGCGCGGTCGCCGCCGTCGCCGCTACCCGACGCCAGGTAGAACTCGCCTTCGAATATTGCGAAGGCCTTACGGCCGGCGCCGCCGACCCTGATGGGGAACGACGACGGCGGCGGCGGCGGTAGCGACGACGACGATGCTGACGTGGGTTGAGTCCTCAAACGTGCTTCTCGGGGTTTCTTCCGAGCGCTCTCGGGGGCGTCTGGGGGGATATTTGGGGGCCTCTTGGGAGCCTCTTGGGGCCTCTTTGGGCTTCCTGGGGGCCTCTTGGGGGCTTCTCGGGGCTGAGGGCTCGAAATGCCCGTTCGGGTCCCCCGTCTGGGCACTCTCTTGGAACCGTCTTGGGGGCCTCTTGTGCCGTCTTGGAGGCGTCTTGGGCCGTCTTGGGGCACTCTTGGGCCGTTTGGGGGCTCTCTTGGAGGCCTCGTGGACCGTCTCGGGGCGACCTTGGGGGCCTCTTGGGCCGTCTTGGCGCGTGGGGAAGCGGAAGAGGCGAGAACGCAACAATTCTTGGAAAACGTAAGGGAAATCCATGATTTGTGCCTCTTGGGGCTCTCGTGGGAACGGTCCTGGAGGCCGCTTGGGGCGTCTCGCAGGCCTCTGGGGCCGTCTGGGGGCCGTCAAGGCGTCTTGGACAGATCATTCGGCGATTCGGGGCCCTCTTGGATCGTCTTGGGGGCCTCTTGGGGCACTATTGGCCCGTCTTGGGGCTTTTTTGGGCTCCGGGATTCCCCGGGGGGGCGGCGTAAAAACCCGCCCCCCCCCCCCGGGCGGGGAAGGGATCAAAAAGAAGGGGCTTCCCTTCGACTCAATTACGACGTTGCTCAATTTCGCTTTGGACTAGCACGCTTCAGGAGGAGGCCCTGGGAGAGGGGTAGAAGCAACGACGCTGTGGGGAAAGGGGAAGGAACGACGACGACGACGACGACGACGACGAAGAGGGAACAGACGGAGAAGCCCGACGCCAGGTAGAACTCGCCCTCGAATATTTGCCACGCATCCAGCATCGGCAGCGTTGCAGCCGCCCAAGTAGGCCGCAGCCTGGAACCCATCGCGACGGAAGAATGTCGCGACGACTCACTCCTGGTCTGGCGGAGACTGGGCCGCCGCGAAGTTATCGCCTGTTGGGGCACGGAGGCTGGCGGGCGAAGCCGCGTCCAGCTCCCCGGCCCAGAGCGCAGCAACATGCGCTGTCTCCTGTTCATCCTAGGTGAGGTAGCTGGCGGCTGCGCCGGAGATCTCGCGGAAGATGAACCAGGTGGCGCCGCGGATGCTGGGGGGGGGGAAGCGCAGCGCCGATCCCTTGGAGGCCCGCGCGCGCCCAGACGTGCCCGCTCACCTCGACGGGGGGCTCTTGGCCATCCCGTCCTAGACGGGAAATGCGCGCGTTTCCGAATCAACGCGGCAGGGCCGAAGGAGGCCGCGGCGCCGACCTGCTCACCCCCGAAGGGTTCCAGGAGCACGCAGCAGCAGTGGCTGCAGTGGTGCTCGAGGCGCTCCGGGTAAGAGTAGACCGCAACTGCTCTTCGCGGCGCCCGTGCCGAGGAGCGCGCGGCATCCTCGATTGCGGGTGGGTGGGCGAGTGGAAGTGGGCGCGAATCCAAACACACCCTACGCAAAAGGTGCAGATCACCCGCATGAGGCTGAGACAATACGTCGGCGCGCGGCCGCATCATCGCGCGCAGCAGCCGATGCTGGCGCGAGCGACAAGACGCCAGGGGGCGGTGCCGAACCTAGCGCGCCTCGCTAGGAGGCGCAGGTGCGCGGCCGCGGCAGCTCCCGCCCGCAGGGCAGCGACTGGGGCCAGTGAGCTCGAGGCGGTTGCGCAAGAAGGACGCGCGCCCCTCGTGGCCATCTTCCTTCCTTCACCTGCTACGCCCCCCGCAATTCTACCTGGTTTCCCCTCCCCCTCCCCCCCCCTCCCCCCCATCCCCCTCTCCGTCCCTTCTGTGTTTTGAGCGTGCCCGTCTGTGGAAGCAATCGCGCCTTTCCCTTCCTTTCAACTCTTCCCTTTCCCGCCTCCTCCCGCCGCTTCTCCCTTCCCTTTTTCCATGGCGATTTTGGCTGAAGCGGTCGCGGGCCCGCTCGCCGCCGTCTCTTCCTGCTCCGCGATGGCGACCGGCGCGCCGGCTAGAAGGGTTCGCGCTGCGCTGGACCCGGCCTGCCTCGTCGAGGTAGCGATTCGCGCAGCAGTTCTCGCCGCCGCCCCCGAGAGGCGCGCTGCAGCGGTGGCGCGACCCGCGGTGTCAGCAACAGTTTTCGCGCGCGCTGGCCCGCAATTGCCGCCCGCGAGCGCGGCCGCCGCGGGAGCGGATGACGACGAGACAGCGATTGCCGCCGCTGCGCGCGCTTCCACGGAGGCGAAGCGCGAGCGGCGCCAGCGGCTAAACAAAGAGAAACTGATGTTGTGGAGGAGGCTGGCAACGCGGCGTCGCGCCTGTGGCGCTCGACGGCCCCCGACAACTCCGCGGTTTTCGGCGACGAGAAAGGCCGTCGCAGGATGCTGGCTGGTTCGGGGCGACCGCGCGCGCGTGGTTGATCGAACGGATAATGGCGCTGCCGTGCGTGAGTCCCCGCCACGCGGACGTTTTCGACGTCATGGACCTCGGCCAGTTACGCGGTTTCCGGGAGAAGCCCGCCAACCGCAGAGGGCCTGGCCTGCCTGGGCCCCATTGCCGCCGATGGTTGGGCCTCCACTTGCATGCCCCAGGTGCGAAGTGGGTGGTCCAAAATGGGCCTTTCTCCGCTTGGCGGCACCACGCATGAGCCTCCCACGGAAAGTCGGTTTGTGTGCAGGCAGGCGGGGCCAGTCTTCTCCCGCAGGGCGCGCTTGGGCAACTTGTGCACGTCTCTCGCTCGCTCGCTCATCCCCCCCCTTCCCCCTCCTTTTCCTTCCCCTTCTCCCCTCTCCTTCCCCCGCCCTTGTTGTTACACCTCCCTCTTTCATTCCATCGGATTATAGGTAACTCTTCTTCGTCTGACAACCAGATGTGTCGGTGGAGCAGGTCGGGCGTTTCGCTTGGGATTCCCTCACAATCTTTAGTCTTGGAACTTGACATTGTCAACAACTGCAAAGATGGAGGGCGGATGGTTTTCAGAGTGGGTCTCTCGACTTGGGGCCGCGCGCACATCCGTTCTAAAAATTCACAACGCGTAGAAGGATGGAGGGTGGGCCGTTTTCAGAACGGGTCGCTCGCCTTGGGGCCGCGCACGCATGAGCAACTCTACGCATGGAAAGCGGGCCGTGTTCAAAATGGGGGTCTCGTCACGGCGTCGCGCACATTAGTATTGCAGGTTTGCAGTAGTTACAATAATGGGGAGGTAATGACTTTCACCTGGGGGTCCCGCCCTGCGCCGAACACATTCGCTTTCAAATTTGCAATTAGTGCATCGATGGAGGGCAACTGTTTTTCAAATTGGTGCTCGCGCCTTCGCGCCACGCGCATTCTACCTCAAAGCTTACACGGATGGAATGCGGTTTTTTCTCAACATCAGTTTCCTACCGCCGAGCGCACTCGTCTGAAAACATTGCAGCAGCTACAAGGATGAAGGGTGGCTCTTTTTCAACATGGGGATCTCGTTTGAAACTTCCTGACAATCAAAAACAAGATGTTTGAACACATACACAGCAGCTTCACGGATGGAGGACGGCTTCTTTTCAAAATGTAGCTATCGTTTGGAATTTCGACGAAACACCTGATCAGACGCTTAAACTTGTGCAGTCGTTACATGGATGGGGGCGGACGCGTTTTCAAATCAGGGATCGCTTGACACCTCGCTGCGTTGTATGATTATGCTTGTCTGGCGTTCTATATGACCCGCTAGAAGGATGCAAAACAACTCTTTTTCAAAACGGGGGTATCGCCTGAATGGCAAGCCCATCGGGTGCCAGTCGTTCGGAGCGTTTTTTGCTGTGGGGGGATGGTTTATAGGGCTTGATGAGGCGGGGATTTGGGACGGGAGCGTGCCCTTCAGCATGGTTAACGCATCTTGGGTGTACTCTGGTCTTCCTCTTCCACCTTCTTCTCCTCCTAGAATCTGAGGTGTGGGAGGCTCGCCGCGCTCCAATGGTATCTACATCCGAGACAGTCCTCCTGATTACCAACCGCCGTGTTTTGTGCGGTACTTGGTCTTTGCGGTTCGAGGATTATTTTCGGCCCCTGCGAGCCCTTTTAGGGCCTCCGGGCCATGAGATGTGGACATGGGAAAGAACGCGTTCTGTGGGCGATTGGAGGGGGGGGGGTTCGGAATCGGACCCCCCCCACTGGATCGAAGGGGGGGGGGTCGAACCCCCCTCCCCCCCCTCCGGGGGGGGGTTCGAACCCCCCCTTCGTGGTGGTGTGGTGGTGGTGATGGTGGTTGGTGGTGGTGGTTGTGGTGGTGGTGGGGGTGGTGGCGGTGTGTCGGTGTGGCGGTGCGGTGGCGGTGGCGTGGTGGCGGTGGCGGTGGTGGTGGTGGTGGTGGTGGTGGTGTGGTGGTCGTAGGTGGTCGTAGGTGGTGGTGGTGGTGGTGGTGGTGGTGGTTTGTGGTGGGTTGTCGTGGTGGTGGCACTGTGGAGGTGGTGGTTGTGTAGTGGTGTGTGATGGTGGTGGTGGTGGTTTGTGGTGGTGGGCTGTGGTGGTGCTGGGCTGTGGTGTTGGTGGTGGTGGTGGCGGTGTTGGTGTTGGTGGTTGTGGTGTGGTGTTTGGTAGTGGTTGGTAGTGGTGCTGGTGGTGGCGGTGGTGTTTTGTGGTCGGTTGTGGAGGTGGCGGTGGTGGTTGTGGTGGTGGTGGTGTGGTGGTGGTGTGGTTGTTTGTGGTGGTGGTGGTGGGTTGTGGTGGTGGCGGCGGTGGTGGTGGTGGTGGTGGCGTGGTGGTTTGTGGTGGTGAGTAGTGGTGGTGTGGGCTGTGGCTTTGGGTGGTGGTGGTAGTGGTGGTGGTGGTAGTGGGTGGGTGGTGGTGGTGGTGGTGGCGGTGGTGAGGGTGGTGGCGGTGGTGTGATGGCGGGGGTGGTGTGTTGTTGTTGTTGTTGTTGTTGGTGGTGGTGGTGGTGGTGGTGGTGGTGGTGTGTGTGTGTTGTGGTGGTGGTGGCGGTGGTGGTGGTGGTGGTAATGGTGGTGATGGTGGTGGTGTGGTGGTTTGTGGTGGTGGTGGTTGTGGTGGGTTGTGGTGGGTTGTGGTGGGTTGTGGTGGGTTGTGGTGGTGGTGGCATTGTGGAGGTGGTGGTGGTGTAGTGGTGTGTGATGGTGGTGTTGGTGGTGTTGGTGGTTGTGGTGGTGGTTGTGGTGTGGGTGTTGGGGTGGTGGTGCTGGCGGTGGTGGTGGTGGTGTGGCGGTTTGTGGTGGTAGTGGTGGTGGTGGTGTGGCCTCCGGGTCTTCCCGTCACCGTGCCTTGCCTTGGCTTCGGGCCAGAGTTCTAATGAATGCGTGTTGGGGTGTCGGCAGAGGGGTCTCGGGGGCGTCTGAACGTCTGAGGAACATTTGTGAAGCCTCCTGGGCGCCTCGTGGGCGTCCCTTGGACCTTCCTAAGGGCCTCCTGGAGTGGCTTTGGGGGGCGAGGGCTCGATATGGCGAGTTGTGTTTCTCATCTGCGGCCTCTGGGCCCTGTCTGGTCATCGTCGCTGCGTCCCCGCCGTCGGTGCTGCTGGCCGCCGCCAGCGCCAGCGCCGGCGCTGGCGCCGGGGGGGGGTTCGAACCCCCCCCCCTGGAAGGGGGAGAGGTGGTGTTCGGGAAGGGAGGGGGAAGGGGGGAGGGGAGTACCCCTGGTTCTGATCGACGGCGCCGAATGTTGGGGAGGGCCCCCCCCCAGTTCGAAACGCGCCGCCCAATGTTTCCAAGGCATGCGCCCGTGAAACGCGCTCTCTCGGACATGGATCTGGGACGAAAAATGCCCCGGGGGAATGGGTCGAGACTTGCGGATTGAGAAAACGCATCGCCAGGTGTTTACACATTTTCGTGCAATCTTGTGCCTCTGGAGGCCCCCGGGGACTTCTGAAGACTTTTGGAGACCTCGGGAGAACTCCAGAGAGGCGCGGCGAGGTTCTCGAGGCCTGCAGCACGGAGAACCATCGAGGGCCATCCAGAAGGGCTTCATCTGCGAGAAATCGACGGGTTGACCTCTCGCCCTCGGCAATGGCCGGCGGAAGGCTGGGGGAAGCGCGGATGGTCCCACAGCCTGCACAATAGAGGCCGAATCGCTTCAGAGAGGTTCGTTGTGTACGGGTTCTACTGTTCCAGCTCAACAGCATCCAGGTCCGAGTCAGTGTTAAAAAGGTCGCCGTCCACCAGCAACACAGACTCCGAATTTGCCTCGAGGAGCTTGAGCGTATTGATACCGCGGCGTGGTCTCGAGACTCCGTGGTGCCTGGGTTTTCTTTTGGCTTCTCCCCGCAGGCGCTCGGCGCGGTCACCCTTAGCCGAGCGCAGGACACGCTCAGTTTGCAACATTTCACGGGCTCGGGTCGCTTATTCCCGCTTGGCTTGCTCAAACCATCCTTCGCAAGCCTTGGTATGCTAGATTGCCATGAGGAGGGCCGCGTCCGCCTTGGTGTGAGCCGCGCTGGCGGTGGACTTCGCAGCCTTGACGATCGGTGGCCTGCCCTGGCGCTCCTTCGGGTCGATGCGAGCATCCCGAGGCCTCGAGAAGTGCTTGACCTCTGCGTCCACGTCCACCTGCTGAGTGCCAAACGCATCCACCAAGTCAAATTTCTATTGGACGAACGGCGGGCCCTAAACCGCCTGGAAAAGCGAGCTTGCTAGCAAGCTGGCCTTTCCGGGCCTGGTGGCGGCCTTGCTGGCGAGCTCGCTAGCAAGGAATCGCACTCGTTCCAGGTCCATGGTGGAGTTTGGGGGCCCCTACATCGGCCCAATGAAAGTTCCTTGAATTTTCGTCACGTCGCTCGCTAGCGGAAGCCGACGGAATGAAAACGAGGCGGAAGACGGCGGAAGGCCGTTGGAAGGCATGCGGAAGACAGAGGAAGTAAATGACGCCCTGTCCGAACCCCCTTACCCCCGTAGAAGCCGAGCAATGTAGTCTTCAGCCGTGGGCTGGGCGGGATCACGCCTAACTTACTCCTTTTGAATATAATAGCGTTGGTGCAGCCAGACTAAAACCCACCCATTAAAAATAGGGTAGACAAATATCCTGGGTCGTCCACGGATCCCGCCATGCTGGGATCGTTTCGAAGTAGGATGGGGCTCCAGAGTTGCAGCGTTCCTGACATGTCAGGGTCGTCTTGAGATCATATTGAGATCGTATTTCGGTCACGTTTGGATCGTGCAGCCGTCGCGTGTTCATTCTGGGGCCGCCCTGGGCGCGCGTGGATCCATCTTGTTGCCATCGGGCCATCTCGGCGTCACTCGTGGCTCATGTGTTCGGTCATCTTCGAGTCGGCATGGGACGGTCCAGAATCCATGGCGGGATCGTGTTGGGGTGGCGTCATCCCAGGTCGTCTGGGCGTTACCGTCTGTGGCCTCAGGCCCTCTTGGAACCATTTTGCGGCCATGGGGACGTCTTGGAATCTCGCGCGCACAAGCGCTGAGCACGCGCGCGCGACAACTCATGTCGCCGATGGGTGTGCACACATGTCACAGTTCACATGTTTAGGCATGGCCCATCCTGGATCCCGCCGCAACTGCCACACTCAAGTCTTACAGGAGAGCGGCTTGCCCGAGCCCATGCGATCAGGGCTCAGTCGTCGCCTCTTCTGCCACCTGGGCGCCATAGGCCTGGCTCGCTGGTGGTGGGCGCCGCCCGCTGCGCCTCAGCCTCCGCCGCAGGCGGAGCCGCGCTCGGCGGGCGCCCGCGGGGCATTCCTGGGCGAGGACGCGGACGAGGCCACTTTCGTGCCCCTGTCCGAGTGCCTCGCCGCGGCGCTGGAGGCGAAGGGCGCGGGCTTGATCTGCCCGGACGACTACGACGAGCCGAACGCGCCGGGGCCCGACGTGGCGGAGGTGGTCCGCCTGGCCGGGCAGGGAACTAGGTTACCCTCCCAGCCTCGCGGGCGGGCACTTGTACCGCTTCAGGCGCCTCCCGACGGCCGCGGAGGCCTGGGGCGCCGTGGGGCGAGCGGTGGCAGCGGGCTATCCTCCTCCGATTTGCTGGTGCTGGGCAGCGGTGGGAGCGCTGATGCTGGACTTGGCCCTTGCACCATCCTCGGGGTGGCCGCCGGGCAGCACGCGCTGGCCAACCCAGCAGGCGTTGCCGCGCCGGCTCCAGCGGCTGCCGGTTCGCTGGTCGCGGCGCCGGCCGCGGCGGCTCCCGCCGCCACCGGCGCGGCAGGTGGAGGCCTCGCTGGCCTCGTCGCGGCCCTGGGCGGCCCCGCCGCCAGCACGGGGGCGGCGGTTGCAGCCGGCGCGCCAGCGGCCGCGGAGGCTCTGGCAGCTCCCGCCGCGGCGCCGCCCGCGGTTGCGCCCGCCGCGGGCGCGGCGCCTGCCGCCGCTGGGGCGGCGGCCGCTGCCGTGCCGGCTGCGCCGGCCGTGGTCGGTGCGGGGCCAGCCGCCCTCAACGCGCCCGGCCTGCACGTGCTGGCGGCCACGCACGACGGACGAGGGCACGTGGGCTGACTTCCCCGTCCGGGGGCCGCGGACAACGCACTGGGTGCTCCAGTGCATCCAGCGTCACGGCGGCTCCCCGCTGGCGCGCCACTCGCGCTGGCGGTCCAAGATGGGGCTCGATCCAGATGATGCTGGAGTCGAAGTCCACCTGCCCTCTTGGAGACCATGATCTCGCGCGGTCAGCTGAACGCTGGTGATCTGGCGAGCGGGGAGCTCATCGCGAGGACACTCCAGGTGCAAGGGGAGGAGTACCGTGCTCGCAGCAGCCCGACCGAGCCGGAGAACATCGATCGCGATCTCATGATGTGGACGGCTGAGGTGCGGGGAGACGTTTGTGTGGCTCCCGCTTTGCAGCAGCACGCGTCGGCCGAGCTGGCGCGCGAGGTGGCGGTGCAGAAGGAGCGCAGGAAGTCTCGCGAGGAGCGGCAGCTGGCAGCAGGCGCGTCTGGCAGCAACGACAAGGACAAGGACAAGAAGGGCAAGAAAGGCAAAAAGGGCGAGGGGTGAGTGCACGCCAGGTGGAGGCTCGGGGCCCGGCCTCCACCCATGATAGCTTTGAAGGGCTGCAGGGTCCACCCGGCCTCCTGAAGGTCAGCGGCGACAAGCGACGAGCATCGTCGGGGCGTTCCTGATGGGCGCCATCCTGACATCCTTCCACTTCCTGTCCTTGCAGCCCTTGCTGCCCTACCTGTTGCCACCTCTGCGTCGCGAGCCGTGCGTCGTCGGGTGCTCCGCGGTGAACATGACAAGAACCTCGCTCGCGATGCCGCCGCCGCTCTCAACAAGACTTACGGATGTACCTCTCGCGGCAGTGAACTCTCGAATGCCGGGCAGCGTGCAGCCGTAAATAATATCACTGCAACTTGCCGCGCGGTCGGGGCCCCGCCTGTGGACCCTTCTGAGCAGCATTCATTTTCAAAGAGAGTGCTGTCGGCGCTTCTTGACGGTTCCGCCCTCTACTCGTCAGATGGGGCCGCGGTGGCACCCTTCGGGCGGGACCTGGTCTCGCGGCCTTCTGAGCAGGCGGATCCGGTCCCACTCGAGTCGCTTGCTTCTGGGCCTGTTTTGAAACAGCTGGAAGACTGGCAGCGCCTTTTGCTTCGCCCGGAGTCGGAGGCACGGGCCTTGCAAAAATGAGTTTGTCCGCGGGGGCCTCACGTGGACCCCGTCCTCAAGAATTCGCCGCGGTGGTATGCTGAGTTTTTAGCAGATATGTCTTCTCGGGTGATGTTGTTCTGGGGGCGCGCCATGGGGTGGCAAGGCAATCTGGGTTAATTTTTGGTTAGGGAGAAAAGCGGCGCGCAGCGCATCATTTTCGATGCCAGAGTTGCGAATTGCAGGTTCGTCGATCCCCCTTCGATGCGTCTCTCGCCCCCCTCCGCCTTCGCCTCTCTTGAAGCTGAGGGGGGCCGCTTACATGTAGCGAGCGGGGATTTGGATGTGGCTTTTCACCATGCGCAGCTGCCTAGAGGTATGGAGCCCATGTTTAGCTTGCCCTGCATATACTCCTCGCACTTGCAGAAGTTTCACATTCCTGGAGTCCCTGACGGGGCCGGCGTAACTACGTTACCATGCGCGCGGGCGCTACCGATGGGCTTCTCAAGGGCCCCCCACTTGCGTCAAAACGTCTTGGAAAGGGGCTTTGGGCAAGGGGGCATCAGGAGGGGCGAGCCGGTGTTAGACGGCAGGCCTGGAGTGGTTCTTAGACTTCCTGGGGGCACCGCGTCGGCTGCATACGTGGACAACTTCCCCACCTTGGGGCCTGACCCGGGGGCCGTGGCTAGTCGCTTCAACGTCGTTTTCAAGCAGCTGCGGGGTCTGGGCCTCGTCGTCCACGAGCTTGAGGGGGCCGGCAGGGGCCGTGAATTCTCGGGGGTGTCTCTCAGAGCCGGTCGGTATCTCTCGGTCCAGGGCCGCAATTTTGGAGGCGTCGGCATGCCTTGGATGAGTGGCTGTCTAGATCGTATTGCGCGTCATTGTTGGGCATTCACTTGGGCGAGTTTGGTGCGCCGTGAATGTCTGTCCTTGTTGCGTGCCGCGTGCGTGTTCATCCAGGCAGCTGGCCCCTCGCCGTGCCGTCTCTGGGCCTCATTTAGACAGGGGCTCGAGAGCGTCCGCAACCTGCTACCCTTGCTGTGTGTGTGTTGATCTCCTGGCAGATTGGCATCCTTACGTGGCGCGCACTGACGCGTCGCCGTTCGGATTGGGGGTCGTCCGCCGCAAGATGAGCCAGGTCCGGGTCCAGGAGCTAGGCCGTCAGAAGGAGAGGTTCCGTTTCAAGATCGAGGGTGGCGGTCGGGCCCGGCAGCGGGCCTTGGAGGGGGCGGGGATGGACAAGGGGGCCGCGATGATTTCGGGCCGTGGACGGGGAGGGCCCTGATTCGAACACGGGGGAGTTCTCGGAGGCACCTAGGCAACTTCTGCGCCCAGGGTGCTGGAGCTACGCATCGGCCACGCATGTCGAGACGGGGCCCAACATCTTGTCTCTTGAGGGTGAGGCCTTGGTCATGGGCATCAAGAGCGCCCAGAGAAGTTGCTAGGCCCACGGCTGCCGCATCTTGACCCTTGCGGACAACCTGCCTCTGGTGTTGGCTGCGGGCAAGGGGCGAGCCAGATCGATCACCTCCGCCAGTGCCATTGCCGTGTATGTGCTCTGTCGCTTCCTACAGACTCGAGACTCGCCGCGCGGCGGTATCCGTCGGAGCTCAACGCGGCCGACCCGGTCTCCAGAGGCGAGCTCGGCTGGTTCTCGGGGGCGCGTTCATGCGATGTGCGGGGTCCGCATGGCGACCGCGCGGGCGCTGCTGCTGCTGCCGCTGGTGGCGGCCTCCTGCCCCTTGCTGGCGCCGGGCGCGCGAGGGGCTCGGACGCCCCCGGCGCTGGCAGCGTCTGCCCTGAAGCGCGAGCGGGCTCGGGCGGCCGCCCAGGTGGCCCGGGCCGCGCTTCGCTTCAGAGGGCTGTCGACCCTGGAGAACGCCGCGATCCTGCCTTCGACGGCCAAGAACTACCAGATGTCCCTCGAGGCCCTCGCGGTCTTCTGCTCGGCGCGCCGCCGGGACTGGGGCTCGATGGCGGAGCTCGGCGCGCTGCTGGTGTACTTCGACCAGATGTACCTCCTGGGCGAGAACGGCAACACGGGGTCACAGCTTCTGGCGGCTCTCAGCCTCGTCATGCTTGTCTTGTGCAAGGCGGTGCCGCGGGTGCTGCCGAGAGCCAAGCGGCGTGCCATCGCATGGGCCCGTCGGGCCCCGGCCCACACGCGGTTGCCACTGCCGAGGTGCGCCTGTTTTGCGATCGCGGGGGGCCTGTTGGCCAGCCGGGGCCAGGCGCGGACGGCCATCTGTGTGGTCATGGGCTTCCTGTGCTTCCTCCGCCCCGGCGAAGCTCTGCGCCTCCGGGGCCGCAGCCTGGTCCAGCCGGCGGCGGCAGCGGGCATGGTGCACGACAAGTGGGCGCTCCTGCTGCACGACGTTGTCGATCGGGTCCCGGTCCCGGGCAATGTTGGCCTCTTCGAGGAGTCGGTGATTATCGACAATGCGAGCTGGCTCTTCCCGGTCCTGGAGGCCCTGAAGCTGGCCGCGCCAGCGGAAGCTTCTCTCTGGGATTTCGACCCCAGCGAGTGCAAGAGGGCCTTCGGCGAGGCGGCCAAGCACTTGTCGCTCAGCCGCATCTGCCCTCACCTGTACTCGCTGCGCCGCGGGGTGGCCTCAGAGGACATCACTCGGGGACTTCACGCACCAGAGCAGGTGCAGCGCAAGGGCAGGTGGGGCCATAGCAGCAGCATGAAGCGGAACGCGAAGGAGTCGAAGCTGCCCGCCGAGCTCCACTGGGCGCCAGCCGCCACGCTGTCGCTCGGCAAGCTGGTCGAGGCAAACTTCAGGGGCGCGATCGAGGGCGCCCTGCCCGGCGGGCCGCGCCCGCTGCGATCCCAGGTGGCCGCCGCCCTGGCTGGCCCGGCGGGCGCCTGGCCCAGCCTGGCGGCGGCTGCAGCGGGTCGCGGCTGGAAGCGGCGCCGCCGTTGATAGCGGCCCCGGGCGCTGCGCGGGCCCGCGGGCCGGCCGCCTTCCGCGGGGCTGCGGCGAGGGCTGGCTGCGCAAGCGGTTCGTCTTTGTCGAGCTGTTATGTGGCAAGGGTTGCATCGCGGCCGCGCTGAAGCCAGAGGGCTTCGCGGCGATCGGCTTCGACATCAGCCGCGGGGCCCGCGAGAACCATTTGGTGCGTGAGTTTTTTGGGGTTCTCCATGGCTGGGTCACCGCCGGCTGCATTGCCGGCATCTGGCTCGGGGCGCCATGCGCTACCTGGAGTCGGACTCTGCGACGGCCTCTGCGCTCGCGGCGGCGCCCCGCGGGGCTGCCGGGGCTCTCCCGCAGCGAGCAGGCGCGGTTGGACGTCGGCATATCGACTTTCAAATTCGCGCGCAAGGTCATCCGCCTGGCCACGAGGCGGAGGGTCCTACCCCGAGAATCTTGCAGGCTCCCTGATGCGGCGCGCTTGCGGGCGCGGTCCGCCCAGAAGGTCCAGCTCCACATGTGCCAGTGCGGGGCGCCGTGGCGGAAGGCGACCAGCGTCGCCGCCTGGCACTCGCCCCCGCTGCTGAATCTCAGTCTTCGCTGCTCTGGTCGATCAGGTATCTGCTCCATGACGCGAAAACCGCATGCGATATTGTCCGGTCGCGCCCCCCAGGGTCCTCATTCCACCCGTCTGGCTGCTGAGTACCCCAAAGGTTCCGCTCAGAAGTTTAGTCGTGCTATGCAGCGATCGCTCGAATATATGCGTGCTCGGAGGTTCGCTAAATATGCTATTGATGTATCATTGGGTTCCCGCAGTATTCGTTCGGCCTCCTTATCAAAGTGTTGAGACCGGTCAGTTCACCACGCGGGCATGGGCGTGTGCTCTCGGCTTGGCGCTCCTCGGCATCGTTGTCTCGAAGTCACTTGCCTGGTCAGCCCCTCGCGCGTAATGAACGTGGCGGGAAGGAAAGTTAGGCGAGTTGTCACATTTCACATGTTTAGGAATAGCCCATCCTGGATCCCGCCGCAACTGCCACGCTCAAGGCTCCCCTCCCCCCTCCTTCTCTCGCGTGCCTCTTTGGGTGTGTGTCTGTGCTGTGCCTTTTTGTGTGTGTGTGTGTGTCTTGTGCTGTGTCTTCCTTTCATGTCCCCTCGCATTGAATTTTGCGTGACTCTAGAACTTGTTCGAGTCGAGTCGCGCAAATTTTGTGTTACCTGTCATCTGTGTTATTGCTCAGCAGTGTGTGAACTCAGAGTTCTTTAAAGCAGGGTGTGTGCTCTCGGCTTGGCGTTCCTCGGCATCGTTGTCTCGAAGTCACTTGCCTGGTCAGCCCCTCACACAAAATGAGCCTGGTGGGAGGGAAAAGGTAGGCGAGCTATATTTATTGTCGCGAGTTTCCAAGGAAACTTTTGTTGGAACCAAGTAGTGCTGGGGCGGGGCTCCAAGGCAATGGCGGCAAGGCGGCCTGCCCAGAAACAGTTCGACATGCCGGGCCCTTGCGCCAGTGCCTTGGCTTTTTCTGAGGTTGGTCGACGGGTTTGTCCCCTGAACATGCCACCCGAAGATGATGGTGCATTGGGCCCAGTGGGTTTAGGGCTGTGCAAGGGCTTGTCGCACTGGAGCAAATGGTTCGAAATCTTATTGTTCTTGCCGCAGCCGCAGTTCCAGCATTGTGCCGCGCTCCATTGTTTCCAGCCAAACAACCTCGATCGCTGGCGTGACTGTCGGTCCTTGCGATGGAGTGCCAACCATTTTTGCCATGCCTCGACGGTTCTGCGCCTCTTGCACCGCAATTAGAACTCAACAGGCATGCACACGTTTGGGTGCACAGGGTTCGAATCAAGCGCGCAAGTGGACTTCATCGTTCATACATTACGAGGGCCTTGTGGCCCTCAGTCTGTGTTCTAGGTACCCAGTACCATACTTCCAGACTTGAGCAAAACGCTTGAGCCAAAATGGCTACGGATGAGGAAGGAGGGTGACAGGGGCGGTGAGAGGGAGGAGCAATTGGAGGACGTGCAACAGTAAACGGCGCTTTGGGGCAGTGTCGGAGTGTCTCTGAACCCTTGCGTAATAGAAATGAATGGAACCAGGGCCATATCATTGCATACTTACGAGCCTGGCCATGCCTAGGTGTCCAGGCAGGGCACTTCGTGTCGTGCCTGGAGGGCCGTCAAGCTGGGGGTGCACGCGCTGCGTGGAGGAATAGGAGGAGGAAGGAGGGGAGGAGGAGGAGGAGGAGGAAGAGGAGGAGGAGGAGGAGGAGGAGGAGGAGGAGAGACGCACTGACCGACAGCGTGCGTGTGCAGGAGGAAGAGGAAGAGGAGAGAAGAAAAGGTCAATGAGGAGGCACACTAGAGAAGAACCGGAGGAAGAGAACACGAGGAGGAGGAGGAGGAGGAGGAAGAGGAGGAGGAGCAAGACCTCCATGCGCCCTCGAAATCCCCCTCCGAGAGGTCGTCTCGCACTCCTCGGCGACGACCGACCGACGGGGACCGACCGACCGACTTAGACGACGACGACGACGACGACGACTTAGACGACGACGACGACGACGACGACGACGACGACGACGACGACGACGACGCCGACGACGACGACGACGACGACGACGACGACGACGACGACGACGACGACGACGACGGTACAGCCCGCGGGGCCGTCTCGCGAGAGCTTCCTCTCCCAGCGGCCTGCGCCGGTTGCCTCTCTCAGGTCGTGACCCTCCGGAGCGGCGGGTCCAGACCGCAGGCCGTTCCCTCCCCCCTCCGCACTCCCCCGCTGCTCTGTCTTTGTCGTCGTCGATCGATCGAGGTTCGAAGATGTTGGATGTTCGCGCTTTGAAGAGGTTCGTCCTCGATCGATCGAGGCTCGGCCCCCAGGGGCCGTCGTTTTTGGGCCACTGGGCCCTCAAACATGGATCCTAGGGGGTGGGCTGCCCCCGGGGAAGGGGTCGAGACCTTTGAGGCCTGCGGATAAAACAAAACAATCCGTCGGAAGTCTGGGTTCCTGTTCTGCTCCGCCCTCGCACTGGGCGGCCAACTTGTTCACATGAATACGAGAGCAGATCCTGGCCATACCGATCCTGGGACCGGGACGGGCCTTGGCCAGGATCGGCCCATGTGTATCATTGGCATATTCCTTCTGGGAAGCTAGATAATTACGCATGACGCGGCTGGCCTGGGCGAGAGCAGGAACACATGTGTGGCCGCACGTCTTTTCAGCGCCCGGCCTCCGCTTGGTCGTGCCCGCTGTCACCGCGCATGTGCATCCAGCGCGCGGCGCCCGCATGCTCCATGCGTTCCAGCGTCCTGGTGGTGTTGTGCCCCGTGCGATGCGCCGACTGCACCCCCCACTGGGTACAGGCTCACACAGTTACAGATCGGGCGGTTCGCGCCCCAGAGGGTGCGGCTCCAGGGGGCACACACACACGCACCAGTACGACCACCTGCTGAGTCCGGCGTGCGCCTCAGACGATCCGCGCCCCATTGGGGACCCCCTTCTGTGGCCCCAGGTCCCCAAGTGGCACGGACGCGCACGACACCTGGCCCATGTCGGAGCTCACCCTTCAGACGTTTCTTCCTCCGTGGGGGCCGCAAGCGCGGCTCTAAGGGTCGCACATGGACATACGACTACCGGCCCACTTGGGCTAACATCCGTACGTTCCGTGATCCACAGAGGCGCAGTCGCGCTCCCACTCGGCATGGACGCATACGGTCACCCGCTAGTTGCGACTCACATATCACACGTTTCGCTGCCCACATGGAACCCCAGCTGCGACCTCAGTGGACGCGGACGCATACGTGCACCGCTCACCTGGTATCAGGAGCCCCATCTACGGCCGCAGCGGGCACAGACGCATACGGTATCTTGCCCGTTTGGCCGCACACCTCCTACGTTTCGTGCCCTTGTTCCGTAGAACTGGGCAGCGCGACGTGCGCTGTACGCTGGAATATTGTCGATACCACCATCGCCATCTGCCCACCCCAAAAATCTTGTCGTGTTCTGCTCCTATTGCCTTGTGGTCCAGAGTAGGTGGCTGGGGGGCGTAAGGCCACAGATATCGCTTGCGAGGCTACTGGTGCTACTGAGAGCATCCCCGACGCACGACATGTGCATGACAAGGCTGGGTCATTCGCAAGGCAACTGTTGTTACAAATGTTGGACCATGGTGACTGGAGCTCTTATGGGCCTCTCTGGGATGGTGCTGTGGCCATCTTGGGGCCGTGTCGGGCCATTATTGGAGCTTCGTGGGGTCATCTTGTGGCTTCGGGGCCGTCTTGGGGACCTCTGGGGGCCATCGTACTGCTCGAACTATCTTAGGGTAGCCTTCGAGCCTTATCGGGCCTTCTCCTGAGGTCCTACGGGCATTTTCCTGCCTCATCCTCTTCGCCTTCTGCCTCCTCTTCGTCCTCCGCCTTTTCCTTCTGGTCCTTTGCGATCTCCTCCTCCTCCTCCTCCTCCTGATCTTCTCCGATCCGACGACCACGGGCTGCCGTCCCGAGCAGCGTTGTCGAGCATGCCCCAGACGCGCCGCCGAGAAAGAATATGGACCTGATGGGGTCCTGCGACGGTCTTGCTGTACTGTACACCTTTTCTTCTCCCAGCACACAGGCCCCTTCGTCGAGTAAAAAGGTTTTCCGATCCAAGAATCGGTGAAGCCCAGAGGGGGCCTCGCTGAATACTTCCGCGGATCTCTTCGGCTGATGCGCTCGAGGGGCGAATCGTTTGGCACAGCACGGAGCAGACGTGCGCATTGCGCCTGTGGATCCCAGCAGACAGCCCGGCAACACCCTAACATTGTTTTTTTCAGCCTCTTGCTAGCTCGGGGGGTCTGGGGGGAGCGCGCGCTCAGCAGCCGGTGCGCCTTGCTTGTTGTGTACTGGGTTGGCCAAGTCCCCTCATTTGCCAGATCAGCTGTGTCAAGCCTTCACGATGGCCAACTCGGAAGAAGCGTGACTGCATCGGGCTACCTTACGACCAACTCACCGGAAGCAGTCGCATACTCATGTGCGCTGGCCGGAACATTGGTTGACGATGACCATGTCGAATAGATCGTGGTGTCAGCATTTCGGGGGAATGCGCGGATTTCGGCCAGATCTGCGGCCCCAGAGGAGGTCGGACCACTGTGGCAAGGGGTTGGAGCGCCCTCGGCGCACTCGCGACTAGGGTCGGTTGGGGGGTGTCGGCTGGGGCGGCGCTCCTCAGGCGCTCTGGGAGAAGCGAAATGGCAGCCTGCAGGCGCTTCGCCGTTCCGCCGAACCCCCCTTGAGACGGAGACTCGCAAGCATGTTCTGGGCCGCTCAGGTACCTCGGCGAGGGCAAGCCTCAGGAGGAGAAGGAAGGAGTGGCATGATGCGGAAGAGGAGGAGGGCAATCCGTTTACGCATCCGATGCTTGGTGTCAAGTGAGCGCTTCACTACCAGTAATGTGCACGGCAGTTCAGCTAGCGCTTCAGCTTCACGAATGTGTCGCCGAGCATCCCATCTTGCTGTGTCCGCTCCTCCTCTTTCTCCCCTAAAAAATCCCGTTGCGATTGAACAAATGTTGCCAATCGTTTGCTGACGGCTGCTCAGGATGTCCAGTGCTTCATCCGCGCAGCACCCGTCGTGATCGTCCGCTCAGGTTCTGCATGGTGTTGTGAGCAATCGTGGAGTGAGCGCCCGTCGTGTTGGGGCCGTGTTGCCCCGGGAGTGGGAATTCGCAGTGCTTGACATGATTCGTGGGAAGGCTTGGATCCCAAGATCATCCAGGGAGTACGACCATACGGCTCCTTGCCGTGTTCAGGGGGGAATTCAATCTTCCTCAACGAGAGGGATAGATTTCGATGCGAACGGGCACCGCTGCGAATGAATTCATGTTCGCGTTCAGTTTTCGCCAGTCTTCATCGCAGCCATTCTAGCCTGCAGCATTCTCTTCCCCGTCGTTCTCGCCCTCGCCATCGTCTTGTTCGTCATCGTTCCCTCTCATCCCGCCTACCCCATTCCCTATTCTTGCTCCTCCCCTCCCCCCGTCCCCCCCCCTTCTCCTTTACCCCCGCCCCGCTGGCCTCGGCTCGAGCACCCATCGGAGGCGCGTAAGCCCAGCTCCCGGGACGCCCCGGCGAGCTGGCCCCCTCCAGTGGTGGCGCCGAGGCCCCCTCCTCGCGAGCGCCTCGGCGGCTTTCGGCGGCCCGCGGCGGCCCAGACCTCCTCCGCCCGCTCATCGCTCGCGGCGGGGGGCGGGTGGGAGGGAGGAACCCGAACAGCTGCAACAGTGCTGGCATAACGACGCGAGGCCCAACGCCCAGTCCATGAAGAGGGGATGAGGGAGGGCGAGGAGGAGGGGGCGGGAGAGAGGAGGGGGGGAGGTTGGGAGTGAAGGAGGTCCTCCTTCACTCCCAACCTCAGGATGGAGGTGGGAGGCGGGAGTGCGAAGATGGAAGAAGAGGAGGGAGGAGGGAGGGGAGAGGAGGACGCGTAAGGGGGGGATGAGGAGGAGGAGGCGGCGGAGGAGGAGAAGGAGGAGGAGGAGGAGGAGGAGGAGAGAGGAGGAGGAGGAGGAGGAGGAGGAGGAGGAGGAGGACGACGGCGATGATGTTGTTGGCGGTGATGAGCATCAGCTGTATGTCGTCTACCCCGTAGGCACTTTGGCCCAGGTGTCTCGACGCGCCCTCTGCAAGAAGCAAGCCAGAGCCATCGGGGCCCGATCCCGCCGCCTGCTTGTGCGACGGCTGCCCTGGGGTGTCCGTCCTTGGCGCTCGGTGTCTGCCAGTTGCTGGCGACGAGCTCCAGCACCTCCAACTGCGGCCCGCTGGCTGTGGCCGTCGCCCTCAGGGGGTCCTGGTGAACTGCTGCGGCGGCTTTCGCCTGGGGCTGGGTCGCTCGCCCCGCCCAGCGGCGGCGCGGGCGGTGACGTCCGCGGCCGTCGAGGCCGCCCTGCCGCCTGCGGGCGGGTGAGCGGGGCAGCCCTCGTGCCTGCAAACAGGCGCCGAGGAGCTGCGCCGAGGGTGGCCGCAGCACCTTCCCGCCCGCCGACGACGGGGAGGCGGCGTGAGGTGCCTGGCTGGTGCCGGTTCGGGTCGGGAGCGGGTCGCCGCTCCCGGGCCCGAGGCATTTGCGACCGCGGCGCGGAGCGAAGGACCCTCGGCTGGCAGCGCGGCCCCGCTGAGAGGTGCTCAGCGAGCAGACCAGGAAGATCCGGTCAGCAATGCTTGGTTTCAGAATGCGGAGACGTTGGCGTGCCGTGCCTGGTTGTCAGAATGCGAACAAGGTGCCGTGCCGTGCAGCGCCTGGTTTCTATACTTCGAGAATTTCGAGACACTTGCCGTGCTGTGCCGTGCCGACCATGTGTCTTATCATGCAGCGTTGGTGTTTACGGCCTCTATATATACCGGAGTAGTGTACTGTCGTTTGACAGGGATAGCGCGGGGGCGGCATTGACCCGGGTTGGCGGCCGGCCGAGTGCGGAGGGAGCGTGTATTCATACCAGTGATAAAATTTTCCCCGAAAGTGAAGAAGGGTTTCGAAGAGGAAGCGCGCCACACAAGTTCAGCCCTCAAGGATTAATAGGGTTCAATGCGAGCTACATTTGATGTGTGCAAGTCGATGGACATATTCATGACTCCTGTGCGTTTAGCAGTAGCGGCGATGGTCACACATGCTCTTCGGTTGCAGCCAGTACCAAATCAATCTTCATGTGATGATTGGACAACATGGCTGCGTGAACACATCCATGAGCAAATGCAGGGATCAATGTGTGACCAGAGGGTGGCGGTGCAAGTCTAGCCGAAGCTGCATATTTCTTGGTGGCAGGGAGTTTAATTCGGCACCAAAATGCCCCGCGCATTGCGCCCGAAAATAGGTGTGGAGGAGAAAGGCACCATCATTATTTTAATTAGTCAACTGCAGGCACCAGGGCTGCTTCCAGTCAAGGACATCATTTGATGGGATTTCGTACATACACGACATCGCCGAAACATTGGTTTGCGATCTCACTACGTCGGTGCGCACTTCCCGTGTTGCGTTAGGTTTGTTTCAGCGGTGCTAGCAGTAGAGTTTTTAACAGCAGTTGGGTGGCATGTTTGTTTGATGGCTCCTGCGTAGATGTTCTATCGCAGACTGTTTTGACCACAGGCGTGAAGTTGGCGACGGCAATGAACCATGTATGGATTTACTCATTGCCCATCGTGCTCTGGAGGGCAGCTCATTTGCCGATCAGGTTTCGGTGGTGGCTTTTATCACGGCGTGGGTCGAGCGCATCGGGTAAAAGATAGCCGACGTCGACTGCATGCATGTCCAACCCTGCAAGATGGCCGATCGGGAGCTTAAACATGTGTGTTGCACCCTGCCGCCGCCAGTAAGAGTGCCGATGGGCCACCACGAGGCTCTTTTTCGATTCCCTCTGCGATAGCCCAGAACAGTTTCACACAACCGTGTTAGATTTCTTTAGGCGCTGCTGGTGTACCTTTCTTATCGTGGGATGGCACTGTCGCTAGCCCTCGCCAGGGTTCGTCATGCCTTATTGAGCTGACAAGGGGGTCCTCCCCGACGGGTACTCTTAGCAGTGTCTTTATGAGCACTTAGGGGCATCTCTTTCTTATTCCTCTCTTATGATTCGTGCCCAGCAGGAGGAGGAGGGACAGAGATGGGAGGAGGAGGAGGAGGAGGAGAAAAGGAGGAGGAGGAGGAGGGGGAGGAGGAGGAGGAGGAGGACGAGGAGAAGGAGGAGGAGGAGGAGGTGATGATGATGATGAGGAGGAGGAGGAGGAGGAGGACGATGACGACGGCAACGACGACGATGACGGGGACGAGGAGGAGAACAAGGAAGAGGAAAAGGAGGAGGAGGAGGAGGAGGAGGAGAACACTGGTAAGGAGGAGGAATAGGAGGAGGACATGGAAAAGGAGGAGGAAGAGGAGGAGGAGGAAGAGGAGGAGGAGGAGGAGAAGGAGGAGGAGGAGGAGGAGGAGGAGGACAGGACAAGCAGGACGACGACGACGACGACGACGACGACGACGACGACGACGACGACGACGACGACGACGACGGCGACGGCGATGGCGACGGCGACGGCGACGGCGACGTCGACGACGCCCCAAGACGGCCTGGGGCCTCCTGGGGCCTCCGAGAGATCAAGGGGACCGCTGGAGGCCCCTAGGGGCCGCCGAGCGCCGCCGAGCGCCGCCTCCGAGCGCCGCTGCCGCGAGGCCGCTCGACAGCATTCCGCGCCAGATGCCGGCGCCCCGCCGCGGCGCGGGCCCCGGCGTGCTCCCCGCCGGCGCCGCGGGCGGGCTGGTGGTGGCCGCGGAGGATGCCCCTCAGCTTCTTCGACCTCCTCCTCCTCCTCCTCCTCCTCTTCCTCCTCCTCCTCCTCCTCCACCCTTTGTCCTTATAGATAATTCCTCCCTGTCGCGCCCCCAGAGGTGTCGGTAGGGCGGATCGGTCGTTTCGCTTGAGACTTCCTCATCAATTATGATTCTGCAGAGTGAAATTTGCAACAGTTTCACGGATGGAGGGCGGGTCCGTCTCGAAATATGGTTCGTCTTAAAAAGGTTTGCGCACCAGCTTCACGGATGGAGGGCCGACCTTTTTCACGTAGTGATTCTCGCTTTAGCGCCGCGCAAATTCGTTGTGAAAGCTTGCGACCGCTTCAAAGACGGAGGGCGAATCCTTGTCAAAACGTTGTTCTCGCTCTTGCGCCGCGTACAGGTGTCGTTTGCATCAGCTTCAAAGATCGAGGGTGGTTCCTTTTCAAATCGTGGCCCTGACCTTAGCGCCGCGCACATTCGCTTCAAACGTTTGCAGCAGTTTTTTCAAGGGCTCGTATGTTTGAAGTCCCACGACCGGTTCTGACACGGTTTAGAATTGCCAGGACGCAACAGTCACGTGGCTTCGTGGAGCTGAAGTCCCAGGGACGGTGTTCTAGCACGACTTAGGCCTGTCCGGACTCAACAATCGCGTTGATCCGCTAAGTCTGAGATCTAGGATTTGTGCTTTGGCACGATTGAGGATTATCAGACGGTTGTCTTCTAATGGACCACTCCCCGCAATGAAAATGAATTCGCGCAGGGGCTCGTAAAAAGGGAACTTGGAGAGAGGGTTGGTTGTAATATGTCGCGAGAGGGCGTCGCGGCCGTTTTGCGGGTCCAGGTCCGTCGGTTTCGGCCCCAGGCCGCTTGCACTCAGGGGAGGTTTACTAAAGGGAGGTTTGTCCACCGCCGACTGTGGCGGACGCCGCAGTGTTTCGCAGTGCCCAGCGTGGGCCCCGCCTCGAAGCACGGCGCGAGGAGGTCGTCCCAAGCCACTCGCCTTTCTGCGGCCGCGGCAGAGTTCGTGCTTGTCGTCAGGAGCATGCTGCCCTAGGAGCACCTTTCCTTCGTCGTGGGGGATGGCTCCAAGTTTTTCCGTGGCTGTTCGTGAGGCTGAGCTCCCAGTACGTGCGGTTCTTCCTGGGCGCATGGATCTTCCTGTGCGTCCTTCTCGTGTTGGTGCTCGGGTTGGCGCTGCTGCTGCCTCCGGCGGTGGGCCCGAGGAGGAGGAGGAGGAGGAGGAGGAGGAGGAGGTGGAGGAGGAGGAGGAGCTTGGTGATGTCCTGGAGGTCGGGATGTTGCGTCTCGAGAGGGTGCTGGAGGAGTCCCTGCCGCGGCGTCCGAGGATGGCGTCGAGCTCCTGGACGAGGAGGTGGTCTCCGAGCCCGACCATTTTCTGGGTGGTTCGCATGGTCCATGCTGGCGCTGCCAAAGCTAGTCGCGGAGGTGCCGGTCTCCCTGATGCCGAAAAGCTCATCATCTCGGGCAGCAAGAAGGTTGCGGTGCTGAGGGCCCATGACGTGGCCTCCGTGGTGGTCTCGTGCCTGCACCCTGGCCCCATGTTCTTAGTGGGCGGGGCCACGGTCGACGCGTGCGGCGGCCGCGGCTACTTGAGGCTGACGGACCGTAGTGGTTGGGTGCCTACGCACTCGCGCAAGGGCTAGGCCAAGAAGGTAGTGACCGAGGTGGAGAGCGCAGATCGGATGTAGCAGGAGCTGTGCATCGTGAATTTCGGTAGATTAGTACGGGGTCCGTGCATCGTGCATATCGGTAGATCGGTATCGGTAGATCGGTACGGTAGCAGGAGTGATTCGTGCAGATCGTCCACCCCGAGGTGGAGGGTGCAGATGGGTACGGGGCCCGTGCATCGTGGCGTTCGCCCTTCTCGCCCTCTCCTGCGGCATCTGGCTGTCATCCCTCAGCCTCGCGCTCCTGCCCGTGGAGGTGGTGGTGCTCTCCTCCCCCGCGGCAGGTCGACTCAGGCTTCAGGGGGATTCACCGCACCCCTGGGTGTATGCAGGTAGCTGCCCGCTGATGTTAAAACATCCTCCTCCTCCTCCTCCTCCTCCTCCTTCTCCTCCTCCTCCTCCTCCTCCTCCTCCTCCTCTTCTTCCTCGTCCTCCTCCTTCTCCTTTTCCTCCTCCTCCTTTCGGAGAGCAGATCTCCCTCCCACCTTGCAGAGAGGCGGAGCGGCTGCCCGTGCTGCGACACCGGCAGCAGCTGGAGGCCCAGCCGCTGGCTGGGCTGCTTTTGCAGGCGGGCGGTCTTGCGCGGCTCTAGGGGGTCCTCGGAGGCTCTCGGAGGCTCTTGGCGGCCTTCTGCGGCCTTCTGTGGGCCTCGGCGGCCCTCGGAGGCACTCGGTGGCCGTCAGAGAGGCTTTCGGGCGTCGTCGTGACTCCTCGTCCTCCTCCTCCTCCTCCTCCTCCTCCTCCTCCTCGTCCTCTCAATCGTCGTCGTCATCGTCGTCGTCATCTTCGTCGTCGTCGTCCTCCTCCTCCTCCTCCTCCTCCTCATCCTCCCCTGGCAGCCTGGACGCGGGCACTCCCCCAGAATACGGAGGGGAGGGGAAAGAGGAGGACGAGGACGAAGACGCAGACGAGGACGAACATGAGGACGAGGACGAGGACGAGGATGAGGATGAGGACGAGGATGAGGATGAGGATGACACTGATGATGCTGATGATGACGCTGATGATGATGATGATGCTGATGATGATGGTGGTGATGCTGATGGTGATGGTGATGCTGATAATGATGATGATGGTGATGATGATGATGGTGATGATGATGATGATGATGATGATGAGGAGGAGGGCAATGATGATGATGGTGATGATGATGATGATGATGATGATGATGATGATGATGATGATGATGATGATGATGATGATGATGATGATGATGATGATGATCAGGAGGAGGAGAAGGAGGAGGAGGAGGAGGAGGGGGACGAGGAGGAGCATTCCGACCATGACAGCGCGTCGAGCAGCGCGGCGGTCGTCAGGATCACCCGCACCCTCTATCCCCCTCCTCCCCCTCCCCCCCCACGCATTCGTGTAACTGCTCAAACCAGCCGACCTCGGCTGGCAGGAGAAAAGGAGCGCGCTGGGGCGCGCGGGCGATTCGTCGTCGTCCGTCCTCGGCCTCCTCCTCCCTTCCTATTCCTGATAGAGTGGTTTAGCTTAACGGATATCTGTCTTATCAATGTCTCATCCCGCCTCCGCTCTCCCTGAGCAGAGTGAACATGAGATCTTACTTCCTTTGTCATCTTACCCCGATTCTCAGAGGAAAGACTGGTTATCAGCCGAAACGCGCGACTCAGTCGACGCGGGGCCATCAGATACAAAAGGAAATCTTCAAGTCGTGCCCCGCGATTCAGTCGCTGCGGGAGAGAGCTGTGATAAGACGAACATCGTGTCTAATATCTCGAGAAGCGCAGATTGGCGCGTTGAACAACATGATGGACACGAAACAAATACAATCGGTCCTATTCAAGACCGAATCCCTCCTTCAACTATCGCCGATCGGGTCACCGGGGGGAGAAGTACTGATGGGATAACCGAAATGTCGGCAGACATACCCACAGTAGGGGCTCCGATAGGTGATCGTGAGCAAACCCCCGACCCTCACGGGCGAGAAGGCGTCACGCCAAGGCCCAGGCGAGGTGCATTCTCTTCCAGGTTGAGTGCCAACTCGACGGAGTCAGTAAGCCCCATTCAGAAGGCTCCACAGGCTACCGCCACTGCCGCCCGCGAAGCCAGCCGGCCAGGAGAAGCCCAAGGGAATCCGAATGCGTATCCTAGCATCCCCGTAGATTGGGCGGGTACGCATGTTATTGCCCCAACCCTTATAGCACTCAACGGACAATTCGGTCAGGATAGCGATGATCCAATGGACAAAGATCACGAAATAAATTCCATGGAAGAAAATTTCGATAGTATCAACAATGATATTTCCCTGAGCCGAGCGTTGTCCGTGATGCTGGATGAGGGTATCCCTGCTCGTGACAAAAGTTGGTCTCCAGATGGATCCGATGAAGACACTAGTATCCTGACGCCTCAGGCGGACAGGACGGAGACTCAAACGAAGCATGAGAGGGAGTCCACTGGGCGAACTCCTGCGCCTAACCTCAAGAAACAACGGAATGAGGACTATGAGCTAAACGTCTCGCCATTAAAGGAAGGCTTCTTCCGTAACGCCACCACCTCCGGTGAGTGGCAACCCACCATTCCGGCTGTTGTTGAGGACGAAGAAATGGTCGGACAACAAGATATATACTCTCAGCTAATCAAACAAGACGAGAAGGATGAGGAGCTCTTAAATGCGCACAAACCACCAGAAAGTATTTTTGCTCGCCCCAGATCGAACGATTCGAGCAGGGGAAGACCCAAAATACCAAGGCCAGGGGCGAGGTCTACCTCTAGGAGCAACAGTACAGTTTCTATGATGGAGGTATGTTGGAATCCAAATCCTGGCTGCGCGCCTCAGGCGGAGAACAAATGCCCAGGAAAGGCCAACAAGCCCGAAGGCGCATGCAGGCACCAGTGTGCAGGAATTGCTCGGACGTTTGTAACAAGTGTAACATGCAATGGCTATGCACGGAGTGCTACCCCATGGACGAACACAACTGCACATACCTCTTCTTGCAGTCTATTCAAGACCAGGCCAGGCTAGCAGAGGCTAACACCCAGAGAGAGTTTCTGACTAATGGGGCGCATCTGGCTGAAAGGGCTCGAATGAACAGAGAAGAATTAATTGAATATGTGTTCGAAGCCAGGAAAACGTTTGAGGCTGAACGGATCGCCCTAGCCATGGCCGCTAGAAAGCGTGAAGAAGCGCTGATAGAACACCTGTACAACCAGACTGAGGCCGTGAAATGGCAAGTGGAGAGGGAAGCAGAAGACAAATACAGAGAACTATTGACTTCGGAGAGACGGGCCGTCATGATGGCGAACGAAGAATCTGCGGACGCCCACGCGGTTGCCGCTGCCGTTGCAGTGGCCAAGATAGAAGGAGAACAAATCGCGACAGCCGTGGCGGAACGAGAAAAGCAGGGATTACAAGAAGAGCTCAAAGCCGCCAGGCTGAAAGCAGACAACGCCCAAGCTGTAGCTGGGAAGATAAACAACCAGAACAATCTCTATCTAGAAGAGCTTGAATCGCATGAGGAAGCCAGATCGTCTCTTCAGCGTATAATGTCGAGCGACACTAAATGCCCGCCGGCTAAGCCGTTCGGGTCGAACATGCACCAACTTTCGACGGCTCAGTCGTCGAGCATTGCATCTGCCCCTACGCAATTCGACCAGACGACCATGGCAAATGCGGGAGCATCGACCATGCTGGTAGGAGGTGCCATACGCCCTCCTCCTGATGGGAATGGAATCACGCTTCCCGTGGACCAGTTTTGTGCCGTTTGTTTTCGACCAAAGACAGACAACTGCGTCGGATGTGGCAGCTCGGCTTGCGACGAGCATATCGATGCGAGTACGAGGAGGTGCTCTAGATGCGACCTGTGGAAGAGTGAAAGGTCAGCGGCTAACATGCGAGAAGAAGAGATTGCACCGAACGCGGCTAACAGAGAGATCGGAAAGATGAGGCCTAAGGCTATCATCACTGACCCGAATCCGTATACTGAAACAAAACGTGAAGTCGGACTCGCATCGAAGTCGTTCGGATTCCCGTTGCTTTCGCAAGAAACCCCCTTGAGGCCGTTGCTGCATCAACATTATTCTGTCCCAGGACCTGCCCTTGAAGGTCCGGCTAAGCCGAGTGCCGGTGAAAGTGGACCCCCTGCAGGGATGAGGCTAACTGGACTTGGCGAAAATAACGCCCTTGCCAATCTCCGCACAACCTATGGGGATGGCCCTAAGGGAACGACGGCGACTAAGTCGCCAGGCAATGCAGGACAGGGCGGAGAAGACGACGACAAGAGCGACGCTCCCGACACTGAGATCGCATCTTCGCACGAAGATGATCGTGGCAGAGGACCGCGAGGATCGCCTCCAGGGAGTCCAGGGGGGTCAGACCCCTCTGATGGCGGGGGTGGACGCAGGGGGCCCCATGGCCCCGGCGGACCGCGCGACTCGATAGTAATTGACGAAAACACGCCGTTAGATCAGCGGAGACAGGTCGGTAACAACCAGAAAATTGATTTGTTGGACATCCCCGGTGTTACGAACATTCGTGAGTGGAAGATGCACGCAATACGCGCCATCGCTGGGTCGTCGCCCGAGAGCCAGGCAGCACAGCACTGGATTGCCGAGGCTATGGATCCAGCCGTGGAGGATGAGCAACTCAAAGATGCTGGACGATTCCAGCGTCTCGACCTTATGATCGCAACGAATCTTATCGAGAAATTCAACCAGATGCGAAAGAGTCGATATCAGCCTCCTCACCATACTCATGTTCTTCCACAGGTTACTCGCGCGGAATTCAGCGCCCAGGCCGAGGGAAGGCTCATGACTGGACGCGAGATGGTGCGGGCGATTTGTCATTGGTGTTCGGTAAGGTCGGAGTTGGGACAACATCGCATTTCGCGTGACCTCTTTAAAGTGAAGATAGACCCGCGCAAGCCTGCTGCTGACCTGTATCATTTCTACAATGAATGGACAGACGTATATCAACAGCTTTATGGCGCAAAGCCTCCATCCGATGAGATGAGGGCCTCGATTCATGCACACTTTCTTGAGCAGTGCAGAAAGCCGAGCAAATTGGATTTTGTATGTAAGTTATATGACTTGTCAAGAGACAGATCGGGACAAGGTGTCAAAACTTACGAGTGGCTGATGGGGCAGATTGAAGAAATTTTGTTGCGAGAAAAAGAAGAATGGAATATCAGCGTGCATGAGGGAACATTAAACCAACGCGCCAGACAAGCACGATTCGGCGGAGGCGGAGGCAATGACAATCGGAGGAACGCAGGCAACAAAGCCGCCCGGCAGAGATTGCCACTAAGTTGGGACAATCCTCGGATGTCATGAAAAGCGGGAAAACCAAGGGTGAAACCACGTGCAGATACGTTACCAAGGGCGAATTTGCCCGTGCGCAGGAAAAGGCTGCCCATTCAATCGCAAGAAGCCCAAGAACGCCGCACCGGCTCAGCCGAGCGCGGGGCGAAAGTCCAGTGCTGCCCCTGCCCAGGATAAGAACCCTAGAGGCAGATCGAAGGACAGGGGCCGAAAGGGGCAGGGCCGATCCCAGACCCCGACTGGAAACCGAGGGAAAGGAGGACAGCAGAAGAATAGAAGTCAGTCACGTGGCAAAAACAGTAATATTCCGTGTTACGCATACTCCCGAGACCCCACGAATTGTCGAGGACGCGAAGACGGATGTCACAAGGCCCATAGAAGGCTAACCGATGCTGAGAAGCTGAAGCGTGACAAGTGGGAACAAGCGAAACTTGACGCTGGACAATCTTTGGGATATGAGCGTACATCCAAACAGGCCAATGCTGCCGCTGCCAATACCTCTTCGACGGGAAGTAATGGTGGCTCCAGAGCCACTGGTGATGATTTCGACAAACGCAAAAAGGATGGAGGGAAGAACAAAGGCGGTGGCAAAGGCTAAGATATGGTCTGTCGCTCTTACAGAGATACGGGAAAGTGCTCACGCGGGAAAGAATGCTGGTTCGCCGAGACCACCCCAGGTCATCCAGTTACGTGACAGTGGCTCCACACTGGCGGCTCAGCCGCCAGTGCTGGAGGAATGACAGACATAATTTTGCGAATGGTCTTCTTTCTTGTCGTCCTCGTTCGGCAGACGTGGCGAAGCCTGCGTCGGTTGAGCAGAAAACGGGGGGGCTGGAAGAGACCCGCTGATTCAATCAGCATGGGTGCCGTCGCGTGCCCCGCCCCATTGTTCCGGGGCTTTCCGGGGCAAAAACAAAACAGCCCTAATTTTTTGGCGATTGCCTCTAGCGCCGATGGAGGAGACTATGGGGATAAGGGTGAATTTCAACAGGACGGCAGGAAACAGGTCGAGAGTCTCGTCAATGTCCTTGCGAATTTCCTGTACCCCCTTTCTCGGGACGTGATCAAAAAATACTGGTGCGTTCCCCCCTAGTAAGAGTTGCATGCGACATCGGGAAAGCAACCGATGCAATCTCCGCGTCCGTTTTCACCCCTCTACTGAGGAGCCGACCATCACTTGGAGAAAGGCACGTCGCCACGACTTGAAGGAGTTGCCTTCAAGTAGCAAAGACAGATGGAGGTTCCCAGGAGAGATGCGCCGACAGATGTCGATCCAGTCGAGGGCGTCTGTCGCAGAGGCTTTGATCAGAGCATCAGACCTACAAGATCATGTCTGGCATCTCTGGTTGAAGGTCGAAGAGGGGAAAGAAAGCCCGCACGGCTCAGCCTCTGCTGGATGCACAGACAAAGACGCTGCGTATCTGGGGGCGTTGAGCTTCATTATAGATACCGGGTGTGGGTACAACCTAATTGCGGAGAAATACATTAGGAGCGCAGGTGCAATGAGATTGATACGAAAGCTTCCGCAATCGATCACTCTGAACACTGCCGGGGGAGAACCCAAGGCCCTCGGTTCAGTTCGCATCGCGTGTCCCAAATTTAAGGGTGGTAGTTTTAACGCTCTAGTCATGCCGGAGACCCCGTGCGTGATCTCGGTAGGAGAGCGGTGCATGGATCGCGGCTTTAGTTCCTTTTGGCCAGCCGGCCAAAGGCCCTACCTACTGTTGCCCAACGGACAAAGAGTGGACCTAGCCGTTGAGGGCAAGATACCATACTTGACCTTATCAGGCAAAGAGGCGCTGGGTCAGTGGACGTGTGCAGCTGCCGCCGGAAGGAGTGAGCCCCTCGAGCGGTGGTGTTGCGTGGCGCTGGGCGCCGAGGAATTCCTGGACAACGTGGAATCTGCGGGAGGCCCTCCGCCCCACGCTGTCCAGACTCGCGTAACCATAGACCTGCACACACATGAGCTGATTGGTACCCACAGCTACGCTGATGGGCGGCCGACCGAGATCGCGCCCGTTTTCCCGTCTTCGATAGACTCTGCGGATACAATCACCTACTTCTACTGTTCGCCTCAGTTGGCCAGCGAATGCGGTTGGTATCGGACGCCAACCGGTATTGCTGCCTCCAATAGTCTCTCAGCTTTGCCCGACCACGGTCAAGCCGTCGGTCCATTCGACGAGCAGCCCGGCAACGCCGAGGCTTGTCGTTCCGCATACAGATGCCGTTTTGGGTGTGGAGTTTCAGGATACCTCCCGTACGAAGCAAGTAGAGGACTGGACTCCGATGCGTGCAACGCGGCCCCAGGACCCGAGGAGGGTGAAGCTGGAGACGCTGACGGCGTCGATTTGGTCGACGCCGATGCACCGCCAGATTTAGACCCAGACGTTGCGGAGGTTGAGGTGTCGGAGACCCTTGCCGAGCGGCTCAAGAAGGCTGCAGCCTCCCTGCCGCACCTTCTAACTCATATTCCTAAGAACCCATATTGCCCAGTATGCAATTGGGCCAAAGCTATCAGAAAACAACAGCGCAAAGCGCAGAACAAAGGGCTAAAGGTTCCTCGCCCATACGCTTACCCCACTTCGTTCGGACAACTGACGACGATGGATCATTGGTTTGCGATGGATGAACTCTCGCGGGGACTCCACGACGAGACCGCGTTTGTGACTTTTCGCGACCGAGCTACAGATTTTCTCGCCGCTCGGGGTGTACACGACAAGTCTGCGGTTCACGCTTGTAACTTTTTAGTAAACCTTAGAGTCCCGGAGGAAAAGTTAGAATACTGTTATACAGATGGTGCAAGAGAGCTTGCTAGGGCATGTTACGAGCTCAATATTGCCCATGATCCTACCATCCCAGGAAACAAGAAACAAAATGCTGTCGCCGAGTGTGCGAACGGCGTGGTGCAGATGGGTGCTAGAGCCTTACTCATGCAGGCTGGTCTTCCACCACCATATTGGACCTATGCAGTTCGATATTTCTGCTTATGCTACAATACAAGGACCCCTGCTGAAGGGCAGTCCAGCTGGGAAAGACGTTTCGGATGCCAGTTCAATGCTCCGCTTCTTCCCTTCGGAACACTTATCCGTTATGTGCCTCCGCCTGAGTCTCGTTTCCGCACTGCCAAGACTGGAGCAACGATGATTCCAGGGATATACTTGGGGTATGTGCACAAAGCGGGGGGATTGGTTGGACCTGATAGTTCTGTAATACCTCTGAGACAATTGGACGGACTGAATATGGAGTCGGGACGCACTCCAGAGGGAAAACGACCCACGATCGAGAAGTTCGATCAAGTGTACAGCAACATCTTAGATGGTACTGCAGACGACCAATCGCCTCAGTTTCCTTTGCGACAAGCATACGAGAAAGCGGCAACGGAGGTACGTTCCGTCACAATCCCTACAGAAACAGGAGAAGGTGCGGCCGTCTCAGACGGACCGCAACCAGCCACAGGGATAAGACCAGACAACATGTTTAATGCTGATGGCCCTGCCATTCCGGTGCCACCGCCTCCTCAGGAAGGCGAGGGCGCACCGCGTATTGACTCCCAGGCCGATCTTGATGACGACGGCCCTGGGGGCTTGTATGTGGGTGATGTGCCTTTGGTAGTCGACGGCAGGGACCCTCAGCGCGACTCCCATCCTGCAGACAAAAACCAAAAACTAGGACTCGCACAACTCGAGTATCGCTTGGACAGACAGTCCAACTTCTCGGCGGCTAAGCCGCGTGAGAAAGTCCCAGGGAAAGGGCAGCTTCTTGCCCGAACGACTCAAAATTTGGATACAATGGAGTATTTCGAAGACAGATGGATTGTTGCTGGACTTACAAAAGACGAATTAACTCAGAAACTCCCGTTGACAGGTCGTCGAAAGACATGTAGCATACGAGTCGTTCTGTATTATGACCCTGATTATGCGCCTATAACCCGAGTGTGGGTCACAGACCCAGACCCAAAATACAGTGCCCAATGGTTAAAGAAGCTACCCGAGTCTACCAATCCCGGGATACACCCTGGACGATGGTTTAACATGAGTCAAGCGCAGCGTCGACAGGCCGTAGAACAATACAAGGCTGAAAAGAGAGGGTTCTTCGGCATAGAGGACCCCGGTCCTTGCCTAGGCCTTCTACGTGATATTGGTCTAGATGTGGATGACCCACCGACTCCGCCCGACCCCGCAGTGGCTCAGCCGCTTGCGGCTCTCCCCGAATCCAGGCTAACTGCACCTAAGGTGGCTGAGCAGCTACGTCGAATGCAAAACGGCAGCCTGTGCTACACCCCTAGCAGCGGGCGAGGGGCGGCGTCGCGACGCACCCAGGTCTATCAAACCACATATCAAACTGACGATTCAGAAGAAGACGTTCCTAACGGACACCTGGCAGATGACGAAGACATTTGGTGGAAACAGACTGGTATGGAGGCACTATAGCAAGAGACGGGCTACCCTCCGGCTTAGCCGACAGGGATCCCTTGTCCGATGACGATAACGGAATATCTGAGGACAACGGCGAGGCAAGCCTGACCTCGAGTCCGGCGGCCGCCGCGTCGCGGCGAAGCGTGCCTCGAATGCCGCTGCGAGACAGCTCAGGCACATATATCAATCATCGTGACAAAGAAAGGTTTGATTTGCAATATTTCTATAGTCCTTTTACAGATATAGTATCTGTCATTGATGAGCCCTTCCAACTTCCCAACGACTGGCAATGCGCTCGCACAGATGCCGCTGCAGCCAGATCTGTCTCGAAAGACGAGGCAAAGGCAAACAAATATGCTCAAGCTGCCTCGAGAAAAGAATGGGACAGACTGCGAGACATTGGCACGTGGATCGAAGATGGTGTTAGGGAATATTCCGATGTTTTTGCCGAGCTCAAAGGGAAAACTGCCCATGTTGGCCGCTTGTTTGCCATGCTTGTTGAAAAGAACTAAGAATTACCGCTAGGACACAAAGACCGCAAGTACAAAGGTCGGGTGGTCTTTGACGGTTCAAGTGTTAGAGACCAAACTAAGGACGCGGCACTATCTCAGGAACTTTCCAGCAGTCCCGCGACAATGCAGGCCAGCAAAGCAGCCGTTACACACGGGCTGTTTGAAGGCCACAGCATCGAACAAGCTGACGCTCGACAGGCTTACACACAATCAAAGTTGGGAGGCACTCCCACTTGGGTTTTCTTGCCTCGTGACGAATGGCCCAAAGCATGGTCCAACATGAGGAACCCCGTGTGTCCACTGTACTTATCTTTGTACGGACATCCTGATTCGGGCGGGCACTGGGAACAGCATTGCGAGGGACACGTCACGGCGAAAGGTTTTGTGAAATGTAGTCCGTGGCGCAGCTGTTATTTCCACAAAGAATTGCAAATTTTCTTGATCATTGATGTCGATGATTTCAAATTGTCGGGACCTGCCGACAAGCTAGCCCAGGGGTGGAAGTTGCTTCAAGAACCCTCGGAAAATTGCCCTAAGGGCTTGGAATTAGATCCTCCAACAGCTGTTGGACGATATTAAGGACGCGAACATATATTATCAACTCAGACAATTGAGTGGCACGGAGAGTTACCTACGGTACTCGACCCGCCTCCTCCAAAAGTTAAGAACAACGCCTCCGTCACAGACGAGAGTAGTGAGGAGGAAACGGGGGGTGACCCGGCATCTCAGATGACCGAGCCATACCAGCCGAGAGAACCTAAACTAGTAAAAGTCATCGAATACGATATGACAGAGTTGTTCGATTCCTGTGTTACCTTATACGCTCAATTGACGGACGCAGACCCGGCCACTTATCCGGCCGCGGGTACCCCGTTCTGTCCAGAATTTACTGACCTAGAAGACGGACAGGGCGGCCCCAGAGTAGAGATTTACTCCCCAGCTGAGGAGGCTATAGCATCAGCGTTACAGATCAACGTTGATACCGGCCCTCCTGATCAAGAAATAGAGGTGATTGGCCTCGATGCCGCAGCAGCTGGCTCTGATGACCCTGAGCCACCGACTCAGTCGGGAGTGCTTCAGCCAATTGCAGCAAAAGTGTTGATGAAAATATTTCACGGGGCTAGAATGGCAAGATGCGACTTACTCCGCGCCGTGGGTCAAACCGCCAGTTGCATCACAAACTGGACAGAACAACAAGATATGGACCTCTTCCGCCTCATATGTTACATAAAATGTACATCTCATTATCGTATGACCTCGTGGGTGGGTGATAAGAAGGAGGATGTTCTGTTAAAACAATACTCTGATGCAGATCTGGCGAGTGATATCCGAACGCACAGGAGCACGAGCGCTAGTTACCAAGCCATATGGGGCCCATATAGACGGGCAGGACAATCGATGTGTTCGCAAAGACAAACATGCGCATCTCATAGTACACCTGAGGCCGAGATCGTTGCGGCCGACCTTGCGTTGCGCAAGGAGCTGCTTGCGGCATTGCCGCTGTGGGAGATCCTGCTGGGTAGACCTGCGCGATGTTTGTTCTTGGAAGATAACCAGGCAGTTTGCAAAGTCATCACGGCAGGCGGGTCCATGAAGCTGATGCACCTACCAATAACGCATAGAATTGATGCAGCAGCTGTGTCCGAACAATTTTCTCGTGGCCTTGTTCAACTACAATACGAAAGAACACAAAACGAGGCTGCAGATATTGGAACAAAACGATTCGTAGACCCAATGGCATGGGTCAAAGTACTATACCTCGTCAACATAGTGACGCCTAAGTTCTGGGTCGCTAAGCGGCACCTAGATTATCTTGATTCAATGTTTTCTGACGGACTTCCCCTGAAACCCGGGGGGATTCCCAAGCCCCGCCTGGGCCCTAGTTCGGCCTTGCGGAGAGGAGCTGCCATACCTATCAAAAAGTCAAACAAAAAGAAAAAGCGCCCCAACAAAGGCAAACCCGTTGCGGCGGCCCCCGGCCAAGCCGAGGGAGTATTAAAGACGAAGAATGCAGTCAGCTCAGCTGATGTTGCAGGTAATGCCACTCCTCGAATGGGCAAAGAGTGTTACAGCAGAAGCTCCGAGAAAACGAGAGCGATTGAACACATAACAAAAAGAAGCTCCGATCGTGAGATGAAAACCATGTTTGGAATTTGGAATGTCGGACAGCGAAAGCGAGTCAGAGCCTTCCAAGAGACCTGTGAACAGGGAGACTGCTTCTACCAACGATCGCCCGCTTCACAATCCGCACTCTGCGGTGGCTGACAACTTCTCCGGTAAAAGGGATGAATGGATGAGACAAGGACAGAATTTGATACGACATCGCTATGTTCCGAGACATGTCACATTTATGCCAACAATCGGCGATTGTCGCGTCGAGCTTAATAAGCTTGATGATAAACGTCGCACATATGCCGTCAACTCTCAACAAGGTTTGACGATAGATCGCATCGATAATTGGCGTGACGAAGAAAGCCGATATCATCACCCATTTGAATATGACTCAGATGGCGATTCTAGCGACGGTGATTATTGCCTCAGCAAATTGACGGGATACACAGAATTGAAAATCCAGGAAGATTGCGCCCCAGCCACTCAGTGGACCGGGGAAAGACTTGTATTAGAGTACTGTTGCGGCTCCCAAAGTAGAATAGGAAGCCCGAAGAACTTCGTTGACAACTCATGTACAGTGATTCGAGACACCGAGGAAGAATACATGAGGACGGATACGGACTCAAAATAGCGCTTAACGACATAGCTGCGTTTAAGGGAAAACATATTACGTTGTGGGGCTCCATGCCGTGTACAGGAGGCTCCCCTTGGCAGTATGCGAACGAGGCGCGTTATTGCCGTGCTGGAAACCGCAGGGCCATGCGCAGACTTCGGGGCATTAGAACTGATTTCCGTTATCTATTCTGGAATTTCCGTGAGATTGCCCGTGCTGTGCACAAAGCGGGGGGCATTGTATGTATCGAATGGCCTACCCAATGTAATTATTGGAGAGACCCTCAGGTAAAGAGTTTTCTTCGAGAGTTGGGATTTGCTAAGGTGGCGCTGCGCGGGCGCGCGTGCGGATTGAAGGATAGTAAGGGCAATTTCATGAAAAAGCCTTGGACGATAGCCACCGCCTCTCCCATTGTTGCGGGGGGGTTAGAGCGCAGATGTGACGGCACGCATGAGCATGTTGTGGCTAGGGGAAGAGAGTGTAAGAGCGCTGAAGATTACACCGGTGATTTTGCCAAGCAAGTTCATTTTGCCATCGCCAACGCCGCTGAGAGAGGTGGGTCGTCTCGTCGTCGTCCTACCTCCTTTCCCAATCCTATATGCGCCGCTGCCGTTTCGGCTCAACGGCCTGCGCGGGCTGCTCCGCGACCGGCCCCCCGTAGAGGCGAGCGGTTGCTTTGCCGCGACTGCTCGAATCTCGCTTGCCGCGGTTCCCGCGTGCCGGAGATACCGACGACTGAACCCATGCGTCGTCCGCTGAAGAAGAAGGCGGACGGACCACTGGGTGATGGCGCGATCTCAATCCATTCCGACGACATCGTGGATGAAACTGATTCCGACGTTGTTGTTGACAAGGGCAGAGAGGAAGAGGATTGCAATAATGCTCTCCTCGCCACAATTCGAAAAGCCTCAACGCCGGCTCAACCGAGCGGGATGGCTCGCCCACCGGCTCAGCCGGATGGGACAGGATATGAACACTTCAGTCCAAATGACACTATATCAGAAAATGATGCTGAAATGGGAACTGCCCCCCAGGACAATTCTCGCTCAAAGAAAGTGACTTGACCCCGATGTGGAAGACGTCGAGGCATGGAGGAATAAAGAAGTCTTCAAGTGCCTCCCTGATAAACTGAGGGAGTGGTCCCGTGCGGGACCCAAAGACGGAACCATCAAGTTTGCGCCGTCAAAGGGCTGGGGTTGGCGCTACACAATGTGGAAGAACGACATGCTTTACACGAGAAATGACGCCGTCGTGACTGCATTGAGGGCGGACCTGGAAACAACGTCTCAGACGATCTTCCAGCGTTTATACTCCCAGATCTCCCAAGACCCGTGGACCGTACATTGGACTATGTTTGAGCGGAAGGATACTTGCCGTTTCGAGTGTGCCCCTCCTGACGTCGACAAAATCCCCGTGGGAACGTTCCTCCAAACGTATCCTGACGAAAAGACGAAGCTGATCAGTAGGATGTACACGGAACCACCAAAAGAGAGCTTTCGTGGTATAATCCGAACGCTCGAACCGGGAGAAGTTTTTGGTCCCACTGTCGGCCCAGCCGTTCACTGCGAGAACCACTGGGGCAGTTATGTGAGTGTACCAGTGGCGGAACACAGGGAAAAAGGCTCTCAAAAGGTCTGGATTGATATTTGGAAGCCTTCTTCTCGAAAGCCTCCCCGCGGCTCAGCCGTCGGGGAAGGGTGGGGAGCGATGTTCGCTTTTCCAGTGGTAAGAGGAAAATGCAGTGTGCCCGTGCACGTGGTCGAGGAAGCCCTTACTGCCGCCGCCAAGGCGGCGTACTTTGAGGGCGCACCTCAGCAGGCAGTGCACTGGGGGAAAAGACAACGTCCCTGGAAGAGGCCACAGAACTTTGAGAAATGGCTTGCCGAAGACGGACTCAACCCGGATGCTGATGAGGACTCGCCGCAAAAGAAGCCAAAGACTGCAACGGAGGCGCCCGACGACTCGATCGCCGAGACTTGCCAACCAGCAGTTGTGGGCCAATATCAGCCATCATTGGATGGCCATGGGAATGCGAAACAGGCGGCTGGCGAACCACCAGCCGGCCAGCCTCCCTACGTTGAGAACCCTCGTGGCCTAGACAGTGGAGGCAGTGGTGGCGCCCCCCCCCACGGCTCAGCCGGCGATGATGGGGATCAGCCACCATCTGGCGGATTTCCCACACGAGACGACCCCGCCTCAGGGGGAGGAGGAGGAGGTGGACCGCCCGACTCGGGACCCGCAGCGTCAGAACCCGAGCACGAAGACAAACCGTGCATCGGTCGTGGCCCGTGGAACGTCTTTGAGTACCTTCGTATGAAAGGGAGCTTTGGGCGTGTTCCGCCTCCCCGGGATGAATGGCGAGTAATAGTGGATGAAATCCTGGACCTTTATGTGGAAGTCACGGACCCAAAATTGAGATTTTGGTCAGCTTTCTTCCGGCCTCTGACCAAGATGTAGAATGGGAATTATCGTACTTGGTCATGTTCCGTAGGCCGAGCCTTATGCCGGAATACCACATGCGAAATTCTGTATTTGGAAGCGCACAGTCGGCTAACAGTGGAGCACTACTCAACGGCATTGCCGCCGACTCCGCGAACTTTCAATGGGGCAAACAATGGTATTATAATGAAGGGACCCACACCCCAATTCGTTTCACTTTCTGGAACCTCAACGACATTGTTGACCAATCGGGCAATTTGAACGGAGTAGTCAGTGGAGTCAAAAGAATTGAGATACCATTTACTTTCGCAGGGAGTCTCAGGCAGATGATAGAGGACGCCGTGGATTTGATCGACAACATAAAGAAACGGTCCCAACAGGGGACTATCGACATAATGTATGTCGGCGGGGACTCGACGTGTTGGCAAATAGGTGATGACGGCGTCGGCCCGATGTGGGACGATGTTGCCACTATGGTCCGAGCCAGGATGAACCGTCGGATTGAACACTTTAGAACGATAGGATTGTTCCCCAGAGTGATGATCCTCGACGGGGTCAGCCTATACCGCCAGCTTAGGCACCGCAACGAGGATGCTTTCCATTGCTGTGCTTCCCATGATGACTATCAAGTTTTTGACGGGGGAGAATCCCGAAAGGTCCTTGCCGCGGATTTGTGTGTCGAATGCATGATTACATCGGCCAAACTGGCTGTGCTATTTTTCTGTCAACCTGCCGGCGGCTCAGCCGTCGGCGAAGGCCGCGTAACCTGTCCAGTGAGGGAGGACAAGTACGCCCAACAGGAGGCGAAAGTCCAAGATCTTATCATGCATTGGCAGGACTGGCCCCCCACAGAAGGTAACATTCCCAGGTCAATACTTGGGGCGCTCCCATTTAAGGAAAAACTAACCGACGAACGCTTCCCTGTCGTTTCGAACGGAACTGGAGGCACTGCTAGGTATTCGTTCTATTCAGATGAGTTTAAAGACTTCCTTAAACGGGGAGGTGTCTATGAGGACTTCTTCCCATGGAAAGATGATGCTTACTTTTTGCCCCGAGGAGAAGTCTTCTGTCCTGGAATGCCACCGAGGGGGAAGACCCAGAGACCAGCGACCGAGGGAGTCCAGAATGATGAGCCAATGCGTGCCGCACTCAAGGAACTCAACAAGGCAGCACCGACGGCGATGCCGAGCGGCTTAGCCGTTGCGGCGAGCAGCGCAACACCAGGGGACATCGCGATCCCTGTATATACTAAAGTTTTGACCGGCCAGCCCGGAACTGTTGCCGCGACTGACAAGGCCAAACCCGTCGGCTCAGCCGGAACGGGCTCTGGTTCTAGCGCAATGACGGCCCAGTCGCCGCGCGCCCCTCCGTTGGCTCCTGCGACCAATATTACGGATATCGAAACCCCTGGGGAAACAGCTGAAAAGGAGCATTCGTGAAAATTGCCCCGAGGGTAGGTCGACCTTGATTAGTAAGCGGCAAAAGAGCAAGTTTCCAAGGAGGCCGAAGGAAGGATATCCTGAAGAGGAAGAATGTTTGTGGCCGATCCATAAGGAGTATCAGCAAATAAAGAATCTCCCGATGAAAGACGCAAAGACGGATGAGGTCGCTCGTCACGACGTCCTCTGCCCATTCACGGTCGCCAGCGGCAAACTTCACCGGGGCATGATGCCGTCGAATGCATGCCCAGGCGAAGAGGGACGAGCTGCTGAGGTCGCCGAGGGAAGAGATCCACCTCGCAGCTCGGAACGGAAAACGATCCTAAAAGACGCGAGTAGCCCAGCGTGGCTTGCCCATCAGATGCTTCAGCCAACGACGAGAGTTCCACCGATGACCAAGAACTATCTAGTGCCGAACTGGGCTCGCCTCTTCACAGGTCGATACGAACGCTGAATGTCACCGTGGCCGATCGCTTGAATTGGGCAGATTTGAGGTTGAGATCCCATCTTCCTGACAAAAGATAAGCTCGCGGAGGTCTCAGACCCATCCACCAGCTGGACAAAGCAGTCGCATGGTACGTCAGTGTCAACGATTCATGCTATTTTGGAGGGACATCAATTGCTTCCGTCAAATCCTCAATACGGCGGAAGCGTGAAGACAAATGCGGTTGGGGTGTATTCGTTCCCATGTACTGACAACCCCAGCACTCACACCACCTACTCCATTGCGGAGGAGACCTTTGGTGGCGGCATTTGGGTTACGGCCGAGATTGTCTATTATGCCAAGACGACCAAATTTATTAGAGGATCACCGACTCAATACGTGAGCAATCCAGAAACTGACGTTTTGTACGAGTTGAGGCTCTATCATTGGACTGCAGCAGCCGTGTGGGTTACCCAAGCATGGGCGCATTTACTGCGTATTGCCAGAGATGAAGGATGGAATCTGGAGGTGGACTTTGAGTTTGAAAGGTACCGGGCCCCAGAACGGACCGAGCACACGGACAAAGTCCGCGATGCTCAAAAGGCTTGGGTCCCTGGCTTGACTTCCTTCGAATGGCAAAAGGGGGCGCCCCCCTATTTGAGGGGAGAAGGCGAAACAGACGAAGAAAAATGCGATGATATTTGGCCGTGGCTCCAAGGCAAATGAGTCAGGCTGACCAAGATTCACCCCATACATAGGGGCGAGGCCTCGGATGGATCAGTTCAGTCGGTCGAGCAGAATGCAAAGGAGAAAGAGAGGGTAGCTGAGGGGGGCGAGAAGGAGCTGCCAGCGGCTAAGCCGCCCGGCATTCCATTTTCAGTGGGCAGAAAGGACTTTCCTGATCTTGGAAGGGCGCCTGCGAAGCCCGAGAGGGCTTATAAGGCACCGCCCCCGAGGGCGGCCAGTCGGCCCCCCGTTCCTCCTCCTCCTGGTGGACCGAACGAGATTCCTGCCAAGAAGGCCCCGCCATCGATACGTGCTCCATCGAGTCCTCCGGAACAACGGCCGAATATTACTAGGCAGACGCACGCTCCACCTGCGAAAGAAGTTTCTACCAAGAAGGCTCCTCCCCCGAGGACCGATCCCAGGCCGGAGAACTTTGGTCAACCGCCAGCGAAGATGCCTCGGTACGATGGAGATCCCGCTACTTCTATGACTGCCCAGCCACCGGCTAAGTCGGGTGGCTCAAATGCAGTTGGTAGCAGACTTTGGAGGCCGAGCGTTGCTGATCCTCCGTCAGAATTGAATATATTCGCCGGAATCAACATTTCTGGCTCCTCGTCCGTTACTCGGAGCCACCAGGCAAATGAGCTTCGCTCTAAGCAAGCACCTCCCGAGCAGGCACCCAGTTGGACCAGGCACCGGGACGAACCGCCTCGTGGTGATGGCGGTCCCGTAAGTGAGCGATCTCGGTCTGCGCATGCTACGCCTACAGAGGCGAAGGCGGCCTCTGACGATGTTGGTGTTCCTGAAAGAGACGGAAACGACAGTATACAGAACGTGCGCGACGTTAGCCCCACGGCTCAGTCGGGCGGGGGCCATTCATCTCTGTGTTCACCTGCTGAATTGGAAGGAGATGATGATTTTACTACCATCGTAATGACAATTAAAGATGTCTCGTGTTTGCATTTTGAAAACCCTAAGTCCAGTTCAGCGTTGAGAAATGAAGAAGACTTCTCTTATCACTTGCGAGGGCTCCAATCGAGAGCAGATGACTCCCAGGACAACACTGCTCTGATGAAAAAGTTCACAATTGCTGCTGCATCGTACATCGAGGCAGCGAAAACATTTACGACATAAGTATATCAGACGAGCTGGAGCAGCTAAACACATATTCCCCTGCGTGGAATGACTTTGCCAATTCTATCGTCGAACAAATTTTGAAGGTGGACAGAAGCTTTGTCCGCGCTCCGATGATAGCGGACGGACCTCGATGGTCACGACGCAAAAGGGCAGAAGGTTCTGGTAGCGGGGTCAGAGCGCCTACTCCTCCTGCCCCTCCGTCCGGCTCAGCCGGAGCGGAACAAGAGAGCCGTCGTGGTGCACAAGGTGAGCAATCGAGTCCGACACAAGTGCCGTCGGACGAGGGAGCATCACATATTAACGATGATGGGGCAAAACATGTTCCCAAAGGCCGAGCTCCGTCGCCACCGGGGGCCTCAGGCCACCCGGAAGTGCAAGAAATGGACGTAGAATCGGACGACTCCTGCTCAAAGTACCCATACGAGAAAGATCTTCAATTTCTGGAATCAATGGATGACGAAACTTTTCCACATGGACCGGCGTCTACGAATATGTCCCGAAGATTGTGCCTTCCGCCTACTCCAGACAGAAGGCAGGGACGGCCGCATTACAGGGACCCTTACGATGGGGACCGAGATGTAACGGTAGGGCATGCTGCTGAATTTAAAGAGAAACGATTGTATATGACAACAGATGAACGCTATCGCATACTTCAGGCTACACCTGGGCTTCTAAAGCAGATGCTCCAGGACGCCCATATCACGGGCCCTGTGCCACCTAACGTCGAAGCCATCCGTAAACAATCGGGAATTACGCTTAGATACATGGCAGAATTTGTGGAAGATCCAATATTTGCAATACTCGCAGGTCTTAATCAAGACGACGGATCTTTCGCGTATGCAAGGGATTATATGAGAGCCGAATTTCACTCCGACGACTGTCCTGATGGATTTTCCCCAGGCGCCTATGCGTGCTTGCGGCCACTCATAGTTGGAGAAGATGACGGTGACAACCCGGCTGCCTTGGGCAGTTCGGACACCTGGAGTGGCATGAGTTTCCGAGCGGATGATTTGGCCAAAATAATAGGCCAATGTGCTGTATACATCGCGAGGCACTGTTCGGACTATGCTAGATCGTCAGGAGGCTGGGTCTATTTTGGGGACCTGGTGCAGAAGTTATATGATGACGGTTTTACTTTCCAATCGTACGCCTTGGCTGCGCACAGCTTGGCTGCGTTGCCGGCGGGGACAATTGATGTTCTGGGGATTTTCCCCAAAGACAGCCCCGAGATTGCTGGAGCACTAATTCGCGCTCTATGGGACAAACACAATAAAAGATCTCTACAAGAGATCGATGGAAGGGAAATGCCCACACCGATATTCTATAGGGCATGTCAGGGACATTCAACATTTACCGCTTCGATTGAAAGAATGTATGTCCCGTGCGACCCTGGCCAAGTCAGGAGTCACGGATCTCTTCTACATATCACGAGTTTACAGGCATTTTTGGAGTCAACGAGTGGAAATGTTTGCTTTCCAAAGGGCAACTCTGGGCTGTGTTATGCTGCAGATTACGATTTATTGCGTTTGCTTCCGGCACATAACTGCCCAACTATGCCTGACCCTTCGGATTTTCCTCCACGGCTAAGCCAAAGGAGATGTGGACAAGCGCCCACTACAAAAACTGCAGCATCTATGGGCAACCAGGCTCGGGAAGGGGAGCCGCCAAAGGTGGGCACCTTGAACGTGGAAGACATACGCCACCTCTGGCCATGTCTCCCCAACCTCAAGCATCACGAACAATGGGATATTATCCTTGTTTTTACCGGCAGGGTACTTACTCGCTTCTCGTACAGAGTATGCCCGGACGGGACATTGGTGTCCTGGGAGGTACCGAGATTTACAGACATCGACAAAGCCGTCTCGCTCGTGAGGCAAAGGAATCAGATGCGCTGGACGGTACTCTTTGACCGCGAATTATCTTCGTACGAGGTCATCTTCGACAGCGGGTCGATTATTGCCTGGGTTAACACAGACGAGAGACTAATTATTAATTGGGACCATGAAATAAGAAGATTGGATACCCCGATTCAAGATCGAATTATATCTACCCCATGGGATGACGATGGGAGATTCCTTTGCTTCCGTTACCACTGGGTGAGGACGAGTTTTGCCAACTGTCCCGTCTGTAATTGCCCAATCCGATATAAATATAGGGTCTCGCATGATCACATGACCCAGGCATGGAGGTACAAAACTATCCCGCAATCCCTTGAGGCACATGGTATTTGGATAATTGTGGAGGACGAAGGATCTTTGTCATGGGATCGTCGTGTATAAATGGAGGCGCGTATAAGGAGACAAGGGAGAGCTTCTGCTAACGCTGCGAAAAATGTCGCCAACAACAATCAGCAGGAGCGAAAATGGGAAACCAGCTTTGCCACAATGGCGGCTGCTGGCACAATATTTGGCAACAGTCAGCAGGGAAACCTTCCAGCTTGGATCCCAGAGAACGCCGAGGCTCAGCCTCCGGCGCGACATGCTCCTTTCTTTGAATACTTAAGGCCTTGGGTCAGGAGATTTATATCGTGGCTAGAATTCTGGGCCATAAATGTACACAGGCGAACCCCGGCTATTAACACATGGTGGCCAAAATTGTGGGCGACTGGTTTTGATCAGTACGCTCGCCCCAGATCCTGCCCAGCACTGCAAGCATTTCATTGGTCTGATGAGCCTGATGACTTGATCACACCTAGGATTGGCTGGGCACAATGGTTCAACAACATGACGAGAGCAAACTTCTTTGTTCCTACACTTGCCACAGTTGATGATGCCATAAATTTTGACATGTCATGGTTCGGCGTATTTCCTGAAGATACTGGAAACAACGACAACAATTATGAAGGCCGCTGCACGGCCCAAGACTCCTTTTCGGGGTCGCAGGCGTCGCGAGATAGCGCCGCGGACAAGCGACTTTGCCACGCCTGCTCGGCGAACATATTTTGCGCCACCTTGGCAACCAAACGCCGCGTCGAAAGCGAGCAATATCACCCTTCAATTAATTGAAAAAAAGCGCCTGACGTTGCGGCGCCTCTCGCGCGCGGCTTGGCTAGCAGAGCAAGGGCAACCGATGCCGGCGCCAAAACAAACGCACTTCGTCTGCATCTGCGCAGCTGTCGCGCGGCGACGCGCGGCCGCGCGGCCGCGCGGCGGCGCTGGCGGCGGGCCCCGCGCGGCAAATCAGAACCGAAAAACGAAATGACGCCACGCGCGATGTCGAGTTGACCCCCCGACGTCGGGACGCGACGTTTGTCGTTCGCGCGAATGCGGCCTCGACGCCGCGAACAAAGCGTTTCACGCGCGCCGCGCCGGGCAGGTCGGTCGCGACCTCCCAGGCGGAAGAGGTCCGAGCATTGAGGGCCGAGGAGGGAATAAACCATGCAAGCGCTGCCACAAGCGACAACGACCCTGGCGACGACGGCGGTGGAACTTCAGGGAGCTCGAAGCCCGCCGACGCACGGGGCTGCGCGCGGCGCGAAGCCAGGGCCGACGACGCGGGAAATAGTTACTTTTACGGCGGGTCTTGGGGGCAACAACGGCCCTCATAACAACAATGACAACCCCCTTGCGAGGTTACCGGTCCCCTGGGAGAACAACTTTCGAGCGCGACCGACTCGCAGTTCTCACGGCGTTGCAAGACGGGTCGGCATGTGTCGGGACCATCGCCTTATAGTTCCCGCGCTGCGACATGCCTCCGGCTCAGCCGCGAGGGCACGGGGACAGACACAAATGGATCTGGACCTCAAAGTAATCAGCGGGCCTAAGGCCGCTTCGATAACTGGCGGACACCTTGCACTCGACGGACCCGAGGGACACGTGTACTTTCATCATGAGGACCGTCTGATTAAAATAAGATTGTTCGGGGACGAAATCCGCGAGGTTGCCGCTCATTACATAGTTGAACGAACGCGCGGGAACAAACCCCACTACACCCGGCAGGGTTACCCTGACTGGAACGGAAGACTATGCGATCCCGGTGATCATCAGGAAAATAGTGGATGACAGTTGGTTAGTAACAACACAAAACATGGAACTGGGCCTTCGGCCCATAAGGATTTTCGCAATTATTCGTGAGATAATCTGCTATTTTATATCGGAGAACCACTTTATTGGTTACCGGGGGCGAATCATTCGTCCCGAAATGGTGAGCACGGATGAGATTGAATCAGAAGAACGAACTGACGCATATGCCTTGGACTGCCGTGTTCGTGCGGCTGTTGAGACGGACGACATGATAGAAACATGGGCCCACAAAATGGGCAGGAAAGTACATAATGACGTCCGTCGCCACGGTGCTGTAATACAAGAGGCCATAACTTGGCTACAGGATAAGTATCCTGACCCCGGTACCGATCTTCAGGACAAGGAAGATGGTCCTTTCCGCACTGCAAGCGGTCTATGTGGTGTCGCTGCAGCAACTGCTGCCAGAAGTATATTGCAATTCATGAACAGTAGGGACAATGACCCTGAGCACGACGGCGAAGCCGAGATCGTGGGGCCACGTGCGCCTGCTGGACCAAATGCAAGACCTTTGTCTCGCACGCCATCTCTTCGACCTGGCATCTCAGATGCTCAGGCGTCTGAGGAGGCTGCATCGGTTTCCCGCGTTCTGTCGCCGGCTCAGCCGTGCCGACCAGAGACGCCAACCTACAAGATCTCAACACGAGGGATCGGTCGGATTTCCAACGCGCGCGCGACGCAGCCGTGGATGATGCCTCTGCCGCGGCCGCCGATGATGCCGCCGGCCTTGTGCTGCCCGCGGCGGCGGACGCTGCCGCAGGCGCTGCCTCGGATGCTGCCAGCAGCGCCGCAGGACACCGCTCCACATGCGACACCGACCAGTCCTACCCGACCCACGTGACTGGAATCCTTGTCGGATATCACCTCCATCGGAACAGGATCACGTGGCTTAATAACGACGAATGGTACAATTTGCCTTACTGGACCTGGCTGTCAAAGTGGGAGCAAAATCATCATTACCCGCCGAGAGAGGCGGCACAGGTTGGAAATAACGACAGAGAGAGAGGGCGGTCTCGCACGCCACGTGGTACGGACGTACAGACGGGGGGATCGGCGACTTCAAATCCGCCGCCTCCGGCGCCGCCAAGGCGAGAGAGTTCGTCGAATCCGTGGGGGGACCTCAACTGAGCGCGGCCCGCGCGACTCCGTCCGCGGCATGCGCGCACCAAATACTTTACACACGCTAAGCGTGCTGGGCGCGGACCTCTCTACTGGTCGGCTAAGCCGGTCCAGCGGAGAGAAACTATTTATATCTATGGTGGGAAACGTCGAGCCTCTTCGGCCCTTGGCCCCCTGGCAGCCACCGTTGAGCCGTAAAAGCTTTTTGGGGTTGGCTCCGGTGGTTGTGCAAATGTACAGGCCGGGGGTGATGTGGCTGGATGGGCTCTACGCGGCCCGCCGCGGGGGGGGTAAATATGCTCCTCTCCGCCTCATACTCAATTAGAACATAACTTAGATTGCATTCAATGAACTGTCCGCGTGAACTGATGCTGCGTTTCTGCAGCTGTGTAACTGCTCAAACCAGCCGACCTCGGCTGGCAGGAGAGAAAAGGAGCGCGCTGGGGCGCGCGGGCGATTCGTCGTCGTCCGTCCTCGGCCTTCCTCCTCCCTTCCTTTTCCTGATAGAGTGGTTTAGCTTAACGGATATCTGTCTTATCAATGTGTCATCCCGCCTCCGCTCTCCCTGAGCAGAGTGAACATGAGATCTTACTTCCTTTGTCATGTTACCCCGATTCTCAGAGGAAAGACTCCCCCTCCCACTCCTCTTCCCCCTACTCCCGCTGCTCATCCGCATCGCATCGCCCCGCAGCATAAGATCCAGTCGAGCAGCCGAGGCGAACCTAAGAGCAGCTCGAATCGACCTGGACGAGAGAGAGCGAGGGAGCGAGAAAGAACAAGAGAGAGAGAGAGGGATTGGTCATAGAGGCCTGAAGTGTGGTCGGCGGCCCTTCGCCTCCGTCCCCACATCCCCCACCTCCGCCCCAATCAGTCCTCTGTCATCAGAATCAGACGCTGGTTGATACAGCACCGCTGAAAGTCTTGATGATAGGAGCATATCAGATGCTGGTTGATACAGCACCGCTGAAAGTCGCGATGATAGGAGCAGGTATGGAGGCTGAAAATCGTGATGATAGGAGCAGGTCGAGGAGATGGTCTGTGAACATCACCTGCGCGAAAGGGCCCAGATGCTTTGCCATAAGAAATGTGTGGGCTGCAGCTGTGGGGGATGTGGGAGAAGCCCCCCAGCTCCTCATCCGACAGAGCACGCGACACACCACAAGGCACACACACACATTGTAAGATTCGAAACCATCCACTCCACCTCCTCCCCAAGGAGTGGCATCACCGAAGAGGATGAGAGGGAGTGGACCATGAGTCTGCTCACTCAAAGTCGGTTCAGCCTGGCGGCCACACGCTATTACGGCAGGTCTTGAACACCAACTTGTTCATCTAGCCGTACTGAACCGCTACATGCTTCCAGCTCCCCACAGCCATATCACCCCCTGAACCCACCCACCCATGAATCGGCCACGGCATTCAAAACTGTTCCCCCACGTTGTGGCTAGATGACTGCCTTACCGTGGAAGCGGAATGTGCGGATGCACGGAGTTGAAGGGAGGTGAAGGGGAGAGCTGAGGTGGAGGCCTGGATGCCTCACTCCACGCCCGGGACCAGCCCAGCCAGGCGTCAACGAAGTGGCCCCTGCTCTGGCGAAATAGTCTCTGGCGCTTGTCGTGCCCATTCAAGCCGAACATTCTGCAGATCCTGTATCGTGCTGTGCCCCCAGCGCCGTTACGACAGACATCGGTCAACCTGCCGTCAAAGTACTCCTCTGTTCCCGCCCCCTCTTGAATCGGCCACGGCATCACAAGTGCCTTGGCGCTCTGTGGCAAACTTGCGGCCTGGCCGTGAAAGAGACGGATGGGAGGGAGGAAGGGTATTGATGCCCCAGGGAGGTGAGGAAGGAAAGAAGAGGTTGAGGCTTGGATGCTTCAAACCATCTTTCAGCAAAGGCCAAGACAAAGTGGGAGCACGTTAGGCAGACGTGTTTAATATGGCCATATAGTTCATCAAACGTATCTTCATCATACTCGCCAGCTGCACACATCCCGGCAAGGAAGCGTGCAAGGGGTGTTGACTTGCTGAGAAGCTGAGCGGTGACGTTCACAATCATAGTACCCCTCTCGTCGATGGAGAGGGCCACATCGCAGAAGGTCGTCGTCAAGCCCTTGGCCAGCGGTGTTGCTTTGAGCAGCAGCAAATATGTAGTCTCGACTTGCGGGTGTTCCTTCTTCATTGGGATCGCGACATTCATCTCGACCAACTTGGTTTCCACCAGGCCACGGGTGGTCTGAGATTCCGATTCAAACTTTCGGGCCCCGTTTTTCAATTGTTCTTCCAGTGACTTATGCCGAATGGTGAGGCCATTGTCCTCCATCATCTCCTCCATCATAGTGGTGTGCACGGTAGAGTAGTTGTTCTTGGGGCCGTTCTTCGCATCACATTCTGCCGTGTCTATCCTTTCCAAGGCGGTGGCCAAGGGGAGGCGATCGTTCTCAAAATTCCTCATATCCTCCATCTCTGCCTTGTTCGACTCGTCCTCGGCGAGGCGCCTGCCCGCCTCCTGCACTATGCGGCCGATTACCATCGGGTCAGCCTCCCACGCTAGGTTGCGGGTGTGCCCGCGAACTGCAATCATGATATTTTTGATACCCTTGATAGCCTCAAGTGTGGGCTGATCCGCTGCCAGGGGGGCCTGGCCGTCGCATGCGGCATCCAAGGGCATCGTCTCCTTCGTTGGGCGCCCTGGCCGCACACCTCCTCCGCAATATAGCACGAGGTGCACGTGTTGGAGCCCTGGAACGTCTCCTGGAGCTGCTTCTGCGGCAGGGTGTTGTCCACGGGGGTAGTTGTCGTAGTGCCAGCGATCTGCTGGGCCTCCACCTCATGATTTTCGCCCTGCATGTTGGCACTGTCTCCAGTGCTTCTCTCGGACTCCGCTGATGCAGTATCCTTGAAAGCTCTTTGTTCCGAATTTCCATCCCGATGCGCCGTTGCGCGGCGGGCCCGTCCCTCAAGGGACCATGACTTGGAGAGTTCGAGGTGGCCACGTCTGACCAACTCGCGTCGGACATCCTCCGGCGTAGCCTTACGGCCGAAGTTAAGAGCTGCCCCTGCCGTGTGGAGGATGCCCTCCAAGGCCATACGGTGGTCATAGTCAGCGCGGCCCCGCTTGCTATCTCGACATACCCCATCGACACCGTTAATGGGGTACGGTAGCAGAAGATTCGAACCTCTCCAAGGGAGAGGAAACCGAATGGTGCCCCTTCTCCTTGTGAGTAGCTCTTCCCTGTCGCACCCTCAGCCGTGTCGGCAGGGCGGGCTGGGCGTTTCGCCAGAGATCTCCTCACCATTTACTATCCTAAAGCTTGAACGTTGCAACAGCTCCACGGACGGAATGAGGTGGTTTGCAAATCACAAGTTCGTACCAGCTTCAAGGATGGAGGGGGGAGATGTTTTTCAGAATGTGTTTCTCGCTTCAGTGAAAAGCTTGCAGCAGTTTGATGGATGGAGGGAGGCCGTTTCCAGAATGGAGCTCTCGCCTTCGAGCCTCCCATGTTCGCTTGAATAGTTTGCAACAGGTTTGCGGGTGGAGGGTGGGTCGTCTTCAACATATGTCGCTCTCGAATTAGCGCCGCGCACATTCGTCTCAAACTCTCGCAACACGTCCAATGGTGGAGGGCGTTTCTTTTTTCAAAATGTAGCTCTCGCCTTAGCGCCGCTCGCATCCTTCTTATCAGCTTGCAGCAGTTTCAGGGATTGTGGGTGGTTCCATATCAAAGTGGGTGCCTGCTGTCACCGATTCTCTTCGCTGTCGCAGTGGACGTTCTGTTACGGTGGTTGCCTTCCGCGGTGCCAGGAATCGTTCCCTGTGCGTTCACCGACGACATCGCGGCCGTGGTGTCCGACATCGACTCGACTGCGCCGCTGCTGCGCTCGGTGTTCCACGACTTCGGCAGGCTCTCTGGACTCCGCCTCAATCTCCCAAAAGCGGTTCGTTTGCCGCTCTTCCTGGGCGACCCGGCGGCGCTTTTGCAGCTTGTGTTTCAGGCGCGGCCAGGCTGGAGCGGGCTGAAAATCAACGACCACGCCAATCACTTGGACTTTGTGATCGGCCCAGGACCAGGGCACAAGTCGTACGACAAGGCATTTGCCAAGTACCTGGATCGAGCTGCCGCGTGGCAAGCGGGAGGCGGCACCTTCGCCGCGGCCGTCGCGCACGCTTTCGGCGACTTGCACGCGAAGCAGTTGGCTGCCCACCTGCGAGTCAACAGCTTGGAAGCGGCCAGTGCGGGTGGGCTGCAGGTGCGCGGAGGGTTGGAAGCTTGCGGCGGGCCATGCGCGGCTCCGAACACGTGGTGATGGCAGGGCGTCGGGCGGATTGGTTCGGCCAGGCCTTCTTGCTGCAGTTGCGTGGGTCTGCTGAGCCGTTCCGGTGATACGGGGACAGTGGAGCGCGGCGTCTTGCAGGCGCGCGACGGGGGGGGCTACGCAGCGGCCCTTCGCTTTGACCAGGCGATCCGCATCAAGGCATCTTTCCATCTCTTTGCTCTTTCCCTGCTGCCAAAGGCCACTGTCTTGGACGTCGACGAGATTCAGGAGGAAAAGAAACACACAGACACAATGAATCCTCGACTCCCCAGAAAATATGGAAAAATATTGGCAATCTTTTTATTTGTGTGTATTTATTTGTGTGTCCTGGGGCCCCTTCAGAGATGCGGGTTCGAAAAGAGTGGGCAGGTGGGGTGCGTCAGCCTCCCCGAGTTCGAGTGGCAAACAGCGCCGCGTTCTTGATGGCCTTGTGCGGACGAGCCCGTCCCAGGGTCTGGGCGGCCATGTGGCGAATCCTATGGAACGGCTGGGCCATTTGCCAGACGTACACACGGACGGCATGGTTCTGGCGGCTGCGTGCTCCGATGCTCAGGGACGGCTTCGGACTCCATTGAGCACTACTCCAGCTGTGCGCACTTGCGCGCGGCGACGGGTGCGCTGCTCAATTTGCCGCGGGCCGCCACGCTTGAGGGCCGAACGGCCGCGTTCTTGGGCTTGGATTTCCGAGAAGGCGACAATCCGGCCTTGGCGGTTCGCATGGCCATCGGAGCGGCAGCAGCTTATCGTATTCGCTGCTTGTGCCGCCACGGGTAGATCTCACCGGGGCCAGCTACCAACGAGGCTTTGCGCAAGGCTTGCAGAGAGGTGGTCCGAGGCCGCCCCCGCGCAGAGCGTATCTACGACGCCGCGCGCGGCTGGAACTAACGACGTCGAGGGATACCTCGTCGTCTTGCACGGCATCTCTGAACCAATCACTTTCACCAATTCTAATGTTCTTTCGTCTGCTTCCTCTACCCACATGTTCACTACCCCAAGTCATACTCACTACCGCCAACGCCGCCCACATACGTCAGCATCCCGACCAACATTGTCTAACATCTTCTTCGACATACACACTGGTAGCTCCGCCGACCGCTTCCCCATCGATGGTGGCGCCGTCGTCCTGATCGCTGGCAACGCCGACGTCTCCACCAGCATCAGTAGTAGCGACCGCCGCGCCGCCACCGACGTGTAAGGGCTTTTGGCGAAGCTGACCAGCACCGCGGATTCGATCATGATCGCGATGTCCACCACATCCCTGTGGAACTCCGCGCCGCTATCTAGCACTGTCGGACCGAGCCTGCGTGGCCGCTATTTGTGCCAGAGTCGAACACCACGACGCCGCCCAGCACTATGTTGCTGTCCGTTCCGCGCCATCGACATACATGGCGTCGAGTACCACATCGTCCGCAGCATCTGCGCCCCCATCGACTGCAGCACCGGCGACTCCATCGACCAGGGCACCACTGTCTCCATGGACTGCACCATCACCGAACTCATGTCCTCGCAGGTTGATATTCGACCTTTACGGGGAGTCTGTCGAGAATCCACCAGGCAATAAATTTCACAAGTAGTTGTCTGGGAATATACCCCGCCAGTCTTAACACACTCCATCATGCTGCGTGGTGAATTCACCCTCCCAGCCCGAGTCCGGGGCCACAGCCTTTCCTCATCCACGGAGAAGATGAATCGCACCACGTGGATGCACATTGGGATGCGTCGCCTGCCGATGTTTGCATGGTGATCCTTGGAGCGTTTGATGTGGAAACAGTAGGCTGCACGACCCTCTCCACCGACTGCAGCGCGACGACGATGAGCAGCACGACGATGCAGCGACGATGGGCAGATCCACAGCACGAGATGCAGCCCTGCGGTGGCCGGCATGACGCACACGAGCAGGACGACGGCGAGCGCGCCCCGCGCTGAGCAGATCAGCGGCGCGACCCCGCCGCCAAGCACCGTGGAACTGTGCGCTCCCGCGCCGCCCACCACGACGGAGTTTAGCACCAACACGGCTTCGTGCACGGCATGGGCGACCATGCAGGGCCCGTTATGGTGTCCACCACGCTGGAGCTGAGCATCACCATGTCTAGCGCGATGGAGATTAACACCACGTCGGGATCCAGCGGCGGCATGACTCTGGCCTCCGCGGGAGAGCAGGGCAGCGTATCGAGTGTCACCTTCGCAGAGCAGCCTCGCTATGAAGAGCATGCCGATGGGCGGCACCACTCCTGGCAGCTGCTGCCGCTGCAACCCCAGTTGGGGCATGAGCGGCAGTCCCAGCCACAGCAGCGCCTGCTGGGCTGGCAGCCCCAGGAATCGAGGTCGGGGCAACGCTGCCGCACTGCTAGGTCCTCCAGCCGCACTTCGGCCTGCCCAGGTGGAGGCAGTGCGAGTGAGGCCGGAATTGTGGACGAGCTCCCCTGAGTTCCTCTCCTTCCTTCCTGTCTCCTTCCTCCTGCCCCGAGTTGGTGGTGGGATGCCACTGCCTGCCCGAGCTGGTCGTGCAGGTGTTCTGTGGCCGCTGCCGGCCGACCCTGGGCCACCTTCTCGGCGCAGGCTCGCCCTCCAGCCGCTTCGGGGCAGCGGCTCCTTTCTGGGCACCGCTGCGCCCTCTATCCAGATTTGCACTATTATCTTGGAGCGCGCGTGCGCCTAAGGTTTGTTTCCCTTTCCAGCTCTGCTCCTCACTTCCTCCCTGTGCCCCTGCCCTCGTCAGCTGCCTGCCGCATTGTGGGATCGCTTACTTGGCACGGCCCGTCTGCCTACGCTTGAGGCTTTGCTCGGGTTGTTATGTGTTCGACTCGCGTGGGGCACTGGTGCGGGCACTTCTGGCGGCGTTGGCCGTGGAGGTTGGGCTACGAAAGCGCGAGCAATGCATTTCATTAGCTTGCTTCCTTCTTCCCGCTGTCGTTTCACTCTCTGTTACCTAACAGCGAAGACTGATAGGTTTCTAGTAGGGTCAAAAGAGAGCATCATGACGCCCCAGGGGGCTCTGGGCGCGATCCGGGGGAGGGTGTCAGGGATTTTTTTAGCCAACAGTTACACACTTCGTGGTCTTCGAGGTCCCAGAATTCCATTCCCGGGCCACATTCTGAATACCCGGAGCCAACTGTAGGCCATTTCGTGGTCTTCGAGTTCCCAGAACTCCATTCCCGGGCCACATTTTGAATGCCCGGAGCCAACAGTAGGCCACTTCGTGGTCTTCGTGTTCCCAGAACACCATTCCCGGGCCACATTTTGAATGCCCGGAGCCAACAGTAGGCCACTTCGTGGTCTTCGAGTTCCCAGAACTCCATTCCTGGGTATGATTTTGAATGCCCGGAGCCAACTGTAGGCCACTTCGTGTTCTTCGAGTTCGCAGAACTCCATTCCCGGGCCACATTTTGAACGCTGAGGCAGGCTGCTGAGGCTGAGGCAGGCTGAGGCTGAGGCAGGCTGAGGCTGAGGCCGAGGCTGAAGGCAGACTGAGGCTGAGGCTGAAGCTGAGGCTGAGGCTGAGGCTGAGGCAGGCTGAGGCTGAGGCTGAGGCAGGCTGATGCTGAGGCAGGCTGAGGCTGAGGCTGAGGCTGATGCAGGCTGAGGCTGAGGCAGGCTGAGGCTGAGGCCGAGGCTGAAGGCAGACTGAGGCTGAGGCTGAAGCAGGCTGAGGCTGAGGCTGAGGCAGGCTGAGGCTGAGGCTGAGGCAGGCTGCAGGCTGAGGCTGAGGCTGAGGCTGATGCAGGCTGAGGCTGAGGAGGCTGAGGCTGAGGCTGAGGCTGAGGCTGAGGCTGCAGGCTGAGGCTGAGGCTGAGGCGAGGCTGAGGCTGAGGCTGAGGCCGAGGCTGAAGGCAGCTGAGGCTGAGGCTGAAGCAGGCTGAGGCTGAGGCTGAGGCAGGCTGAGGCTGAGGCTGAGGCAGGCTGGCTGAGGCTGAGGCTGAGGCTGCAGGCTGAGGCTGAGGCTGAGGCTGCAGGCTGAGGCTGAGGCTGAGGCTGAGGCTGAGGCTGAGGCTGAGGCTGAGGCTGAGGCTGAGGCTGAGGCAGGCTGAGGCTGAGGCTGAGGCAGGCTGAGGCTGCTGAGGCTGAGGCTGAGAGCTGAGGCTGAGGCTGAGGCTGAGGCTGAGGCTGAGGCTGAAGGCCTGAGGCTGAAGGCTGAGGCAGGCTGAGGCTGAGGCTGAGGCTGAGGCTGCAGGCTGAGGCTGAGGCTGAGGCTGAGGCTGAGGCAGGCTGAGGCTGAAGGCAGAGGCTGAGGCTGCAGGCAGACTGAGGCTGAGGCTGAAGCAGGCTGAGGCTGAGGCTGAGGCAGGCTGAGGCTGAGGCTGAGGCAGGCTGATGCTGAGGCAGGCTGAGGCTGAGGCTGAGGCTGATGCAGGCTGAGGCTGAGGCAGGCTGAGGCTGAGGCCGAGGCTGAAGGCAGACTGAGGCTGAGGCTGAAGCAGGAGGCTGAGGCTGAGGCTGAGGCAGGCTGAGGCTGAGGCTGAGGCAGGCTGATGCTGAGGCAGGCTGAGGCTGAGGCTGAGGCTGATGCAGGCTGAGGCTGAGGCAGGCTGAGGCTGAGGCCGAGGCTGAAGGCAGACTGAGGCTGAGGCTGAAGCAGGCTGAGGCTGAGGCTGAGGCAGGCTGAGGCTGAGGCAGGCTGAGGCTGAGGCTGAGGCAGGCTGAGGCTGTGACTGCGACTGCGACTGCCGTTGCCACTGCGACTGCCATTGCGAATGCGACTACGACTGCGAGAACAGCAGAATTCTACAACAGGATTCTCATCTGAATCTTAAGGGGAATGCTTCCAAATCTGCTCTTACACATCGCTGTTAGGTTGCTTTGCCGGGATATTTTTTTCCCCCTCCTCCTCCCCCTCCTGGCTGCCGTTGTGTGGGTTAAACCTGGTATATAAATGGCCGATCGGCGGCCATGTGGCTCCCGCCTTCAACGCCCTTTCACCTAGCAGGGAAGACTGATAGGTTTATAGTGGGCTCAAAAGAGAGCATCTTGACTCCCCAGGGGGGTCTGGGCGGATGCCGGTGAGAATCCGGGGACTCCCCGGGACTCCCTAAAAATTGGGCGGGTGCCAGGGAGGATCCGGGGACTCCCCAGAACACCATAGGCTACATTTTGAATGCCCGGAGCCAACTGTAGGCCACTTCGTGTACTTCATGTTCCCAGAACGCCATTCCCAGGCCACATTTTGAATGCCCGGAGCCAACAGTAGGCCACTTCGTGTACTTCGTGTTCCCAGAACACAATTCCCAGGCCACATTTTGAATGCCCGGAGCCAACTGTAGGCCACTTACTGTTCTTCGTGTTCCCAGAACGCCATTCCCAGGCCACATTTTGAATGCCCGGAGCCAACTGTAGGCCACTTCGTGTATTTCGTGTTCCCAGAACACCATTCCCAGGCCACATTTTGAATGCCCGGAGCCATCAGTAGACCACTTCGTGTACTTCGTGTTCCCAGAATTCTATTCCCAGGCCACATTTTGAATGCCCGGAGCCAACTGTAGGCCACTTCGTGTACTTCGTGTTCCCAGAACACAATTCCCAGGCCACATTTTGAATGCCCGGAGCCAACTGTAGGCCACTTCGTGTTCTTCGTGTTCCCAGAACACCATTCCCAGGCCACATTTTGAATGCCTGGAGCCAATTGTAGGCCACTTCGTGTTCTTCGTGTTCCCAGAACACAATTCCCAGGCCACATTTTGAATGCCCGGAGCCAACAGTAGGCCACTTCGTATTCTTCGTGTTCCCAGAACGTTATTCCTGTACAATGTTTTGATTGCCCGGAGCCAACTGTGGGTCACTTCTTGATCTTCGTGTTCCCAGAACACCAGTCCTGTGCCATATTTTGTGTGCTGAGGCAGGCTTTTTTGAGAGCTGAGGCAGGCTGAGGCAGGCTGAGGCTGCAGGCTGAGGCCGAGGCAGGCTGAGGCTGAGGCTGAAGGCAGGCTGAGGCTGAGGCAGGCTGAGGCTGAGGCTGAGGCTGAGGCTGCAGGCTGAGGCTGAGGCTGAGGCTGAGGCTGATGAGGCTGAGGCTGAGGCAGGCTGAGGAGGCTGAGGCAGGCTGAGGAGGCTGAGGCTGAGGCTGAGGCTGAGGCTGAGGCAGAGGCTGAGGCTGAGGCTGCAAGGCTGAGGCTGAGGCTGAGGCTGAGGCAGGCTGAGGCTGAGGCTGTGAGGCTGAGGCTGAGGCAGGCTGAGGAGGCTGAGGCTGATGCAGGCTGAGGCTGAGGCTGAGGCTGAGGCGAGGCTGAGGCAGCTGAGGCTGAGGCTGAGGCTGAGGCAGGCTGAGGCTGAGGCTGAGGCAGGCTGAGGCTGAGGCTGAGGCAGGCTGAGGCTGAGGCAGGCTGAGGCTGAGGCCGAGGCAGGCTCAGGCCGAGACAGGCTGAGGCTGAGACTGAGGCTGAGGCTGAGGATGAGGCCGAGGCAGGCCGAAGCTGAGACAAGGTCAGGCTGAATGGGGGGGGAAGGGGGGGGGGAGGGGGGAAGAGGGGAGGCTGAGGCAGGCTGAGGCCGAGGCAGGCTGAGGCCGAGGCAGGCTGAGGCTGAGGCTGAGGCAGGCTGAGACAGGCTGAGGCTGAGGCTGAGGCTGAAGCAGGCTGAGGCTGAGGCAGGCTGAGGCTGAGGCTGACGCAGGCTGAGGCCGAGGCAGGCTGAGGCTGAGGCTGAGGCAGGCTGAGGCTGAGGCCGAGGCACGCTGAGGCTGAGGCTGAGGCAAGCCGAGGCAGGCTGAGGCTGAGGCTGAAGCTGAGGCAGGCTGAGGCATCCGTAGGAATCCGTAGGAATCCTTAGGAATCCGTCGGAATCCTTGGGAATCCGTAGGCATCCTTAGGAATCCGTAGGCATAGTTACACCGCGCTCACATCTATACCCCTGGGTGGGTGTATGTGCGGCCGTTTTTGCGCTGTCATGTGCGCGCATGTATGTGCCAGGCCTGTGCGGCCCTTCTTGGATGGACTTCCTACTGTGCACGTCGTGCCCGGGCATGTGCGGTGGCATGTGCGCTGTGTTTTGGTGTATCCATCATACGCACATGCACGCACAGTCCGACGCACATGCGCGCACATGCCTGCACATGCGGGAGGTGTTCGAGAATCGCATATCTGTCATCGGCACATGCACGCACATGCCTGTGCAACCTCTCTTCGGGAGGCCGCGCGGGCCCGCACATGCACGCACATGCGGTGAAGCGCGCGGGTGCACATGCGTGCACATCCCACTGCACATGCACGCTCATGCCCTAGGAGCTGTCTGAGACCCCTGTGCCTCCAATGCCTCCTGGCCTTCGCAGAGCTAACCTGGGGCTTGCCAGGGCTTCCTGAAAGAGTTGGTTGTGCGTTTAGACTCGCCCGCCGCTGGCGGGGGCGGTTCTTCGCCCGGTTCGTGAGCTGGCGGTGGCGTGCCCTCCTAGTAAACCTTTCTCCCGCGCGCCTTCTCAGCTCGGCCGGAGAAGCCGGCCCGAGCTCAGGTGGTCAGGCCACTATCGTCTGCGACATTTCTGCGGCATGTGCGGGCATGTGCGTCTATGCTTTCAGAGTTTTGCTTGACCGTGCATTCGACTGTGCGTCGGACGGTGTGGCATGTGCGCGCATGTGCGGCAATGCTGTTGACGCTTTTGTATATTTGCATGGGCATGTGCATGCGACTGTGCGGCATGTGCCTGCATGTGCGGCCCCTTCCGGACCACAATTTCAAAGTGAGCACTATAGAAGTGAGCGCTACAGAAGTGAGTCCGGTGTAAGCATCCTCAGGAATCCTTAGGAATCCTTAGGATTCCCTAGGAATCCTTAGGAACCCCTAGGAATCCTTATGACTAAGGATTCCTAAGGTTTCCCAAGGATTCCTATGGATTCCCAAGGAGGCCTAAGGATGCCTTAGGAATCCTTAGGAATCCTTAGGATTCCATTGGATCCTAAGTCCGTTGCCACTGCGGCTGTCATTGCGAGTGCGACTGCGACTGCGAGAACAGCAGAATTCTACAACTGGATTCTCACCTGAATCTTAAGGGGGGAATTCTTCCAGATATGCTTATACACATCGTTGTTAGGTTGTTTTGCCGGGATAATTCTATTTTCCCGGCCCGCGTCCTCCTCCTCTTTGCACCTCCTTCCTCTTGCACACATCCTCGACGACACGTTTCGAGAGGAACCGCAAGCATCAGGCTTGCTTACCGTTGTCGCGTATGGGGGCAAAGTGTAGTGGCAGTGCGAGTCCTTTCGCACTGCCAGCTGAGGCGCGATAACACGTGATGGGGCTGCGTTCCATGGGCAACTTTGTAAAGACAAAGAAGTTTGAGCAGATGCGGTAGCTGCACGGATAACGGGCGGCTCCGTATCAAAGTTTAGTGTTCTTAGGGGACCTCTGCAATCCATTCCCTACCGCCAGATGGGTGTAATAGTGCTCGAAGATTTTCTCTTACCAGAATCTCCTCAGGGGGGGCTGGAGGGAGGCGTCTCCAGGGCCCGGCGGCGGTCCGGAACGGTCCGGAATCGACGCACTATGGTGTTTTGGCGTGATTTGGTCTTAAGACGAATCTCATTAGCTCCCAGATTTAGAAATGAGACTCGCTCAATATTGCGTTCTGGCTCGATTTCGTTTGACCACGATCACCACAGGAGATGTTGGAGGGGGGCGTCTCACCGGTCCTGCGGCTGTCCGGAGTCGACTCATTATGGTGTTCTGGCTCGATTTCAGTCTTCGCAGACCCAGATATGAGACTCACTCTGGTGTTTTGGCTCGATTTGGTCCAGAAGCGACGCTCACTATGGTGTTCTGGCTCGATGTCAGCCCGCCCTGATCCAGAAATGCGAGTCACTACTGCATTTTGCTTTGATTTCAGTTCAAACATTCTTTTCACCAGAATCTCGATTTCAACCCTCCAAGATCCAGAAATAAGACTCTCTACGGTGTTCTGTCTCGATTTGGTCTGGAAATGAAATTGATGATGGTGTTCAAGGTGATTTCAGTTCAACAATTCCCCTTCACCAGAATCTCCACAGGGGGGAGCCGAGTGTTCTGGCTCGATTTCAACCCTCGCATATCCAGAAATGAGGCTCACTATTGCGTTCTAGCTTGATTATGAAGACCTTACGGCTGGTGCCGCCGACCCCGAAGGACGACGATGACGACAACGACGACCACGACGACAACGACAACGGCGAGCCGATTACCCTGCCACAGGCTCGGGACGTGGGACGGGCGGTGCAGGAGGGAGGAGGAGGAGGAGGAGGACGAGGAGGAGGAGGACGAGGAGGAGGAGGAGGACGATGAGGAGGAGGAGGAGGAGGAGGAGGAGGAAAAGGAGAGGGGGGAGGGGGGAGGAGGAGGAGGAGGAGGAGGAGGAGGAGGAGAGCTGTCTGTCTCTTCGGGGGCGAGCTGCAGATGGGGCTGGAGCCGCGTCAGGGCCAGAGCCAAGGGAGCCAGGACCCAGGCTTGGGCTAGGGCCTGGGCCAGGGCCAGGCTGGGGCCCAGCCCGGGTCTGGGGCTGGGGCTGGAGCCGGGTCCAAGGGGCGGTGCCTGGGCCGGGGCCGGGGCCGGCCCCGGAACCGGGGCCGGAGCCAGGGCTTGGGCTGGAGCTGGGGCTGGGGCCGGAGCCAGGAGGGGGAGCACCCATGCTGGAGACCCCCCCCTGTCCTTCTTCATCTCCACGGGTGGGGCGCCCGGGGTGGGGGTCGCATGGAACCTAAGGAGCCCCCGCCGAGACCCCCCCCCCGCCGAGACCCCCCCTGGACCCCCGGAACCCCTTGGGACCCCCCCTTCCCCCTGGAGCGGGAAGGGATTAAAGATTAAAGGGAAGGGGTTCCCCTTTCCATATGTTTCGGACATTGTTCGATGTCGTAGGGATTGGAGTGTTGGTCGGGAGCTCCACGTTCCCTCTCGCTCCGGGTGTGGGTCAGCAGCCCCTAGGAAGGAGGAGTATAGCGACGACGACGACGACGACAGCGACAGCGTCTCACACGCATTGCGTTCTGGGTCGATTTCGGCCGTCGCAGGTCCAGAAATTATGGCAGGGGCATCGGTCTCTCACCATTCCAGCTGTCCTTTGTCAAGAAAGTGTGGCAGGACCATCGGCTCCTCACCATTCCAGCTGCCAGGAGTGGGGTCGCTCAGCCCCTGATGCTGTTCCAAGCGCGTTTATGTCACCATGTCGTTCGACATCACGAACGTCGCCTTCGTCAGCAAATTCAACTCCGCAGTCGCTTCGACGATATGACGGGATCGTTTTCGCAACCGGCGTCCTTCTGCCTCCACACCCTAGCTGCTATTGGGGTGCTTTGCTGGGGTTATATAAACAAGACCAGAAGCTCGACAAGGCGCAGCAGCTGCACGGATGGAGGGCGACGCCATTTCGACATATTTGCGCTTTCGCTTGAGATTTCCTCGGCGCCCATGGCCAACAACGAAGGCAAGTGCAACAGTTACACAAGTAGGGGGCGGTTCTTTCTCGAAGCGGGGATTTCGCTGGATTGCTTTTGCGTTGTATGATCGTACGTTTGCGCATTCCTGGTGATTGACTGAAGGGATGCGAGGCAGGTAGCTTCTTTTCAAAACGGGGTTTTCGCTTCAATGGCAGGCCCATCGAGTGCTGGTCTTTCAAAGGGGCGCTTCCTGGAGTGGAGCGGAAGGCTTCTAGGGTAGGGACTTATGAGGAGGAGACCTGAGACGTCATCCTGATCCTCCTCCTCCTCCTCCTCCTCCTCCTTCCCCTGGAGCTGCGCGAGAGCTTCGCGAGCTAGGCGCCGAGGGAGTGGCAAGAGTAGTTTCGGAGTTGCAACGTCTATATGCTGAGCTTCCTGCGAAGATCGACGATCGCATCGCTGGGGCCGTTCGCGAGTTCTACACGTCATTCCCGACCATGATCAACGAATCAATTCAGAAAGTGGTAGCTCACTCAATTGACTCTGTTTTATCTGCTGGTATGGATGATAAGATCGTGAAGGTTCTTGATGTGGTGGAAGCTTCGAATCAGAGAGTGGATCGCATGTTCTCTGCCCGCCCGGAGCAGCTGAACGGGCAGTACGGCGACCTCGAGTCGAAGCTCAGCCAGTTGGCCAGCAGCTTGGATGAACACCAGGTCGAGCACCAGGCCCTCGCCTCTCGCGTCGATGCTCTGGTGGCTGCCCGCGCGGGGCCCGAGGGAAACGCAGCGGGCTCCCGTTCTGCATATTCCTCATCGTCTGGTGCTCCTGGGTTTCCCAGCGGTCTCACTGTCTGCAAATACGGCCACGCATGCTTTCGGCGCGATTGCTCTTTCCACCAGCCTGAGGGCAGGAAGATCGATGGCGATGGCCCCCTGCGGATCTCGCCGCTCGCCTCGCCAATCAATGATTCTAAGTTTGAAGGCGTCATCTACGAGGACGCTGTGGGCGACCTTATAGACGGCATGTGTAGCCTGGCTCCCGTGCTCGATCTTCCACCTGAGCCCAATATCGATTGAAGTTTTGATTGTGTTCAGTGGACGTCCACATTGTGATGCTGTCGTGTGTTCTGCTGGGATGCACTATGTCGGCTTCACTGATTGGGCAGTTTTTCGTTGACTCGCTCTTCTTGTTCCTTGGCTACTTGCTCTTCTCTCTCTTCCTCATCCTGTTCGTCTCGGCGGTTGAGGTTCGTATTTTTAGTATTAGCATTATTATTATTATTATTATTATTATTATTATTATTATTATTATTATTACTATTAACATTATTATTATTATTATCATTATTATGATTATTATTGTTGTTATTGTTATGATTATTCTTCTTACTATTATTATTAGTATTATTATTGTTCGTATTATTATTATTACTACTACTATTAGCATTATTATTCGTATTAGTAATAATATTATTCTTATTATTATTATTATTATTATTATTATTATTATTATTATTTCTATTATTATTATTATATACCGGCCTGCAGGGCCGGGGGCTCCCTGGCAGGGACCGCAACCCCCCATGGGAGGATCGGGCCTCCGGGAGCGCCCTTGTCCGGCCCAAGACGCGCCGAAGACGGTCCAAGCGTGCCTCGAGACGCTTACGATCGATCCAAGACGCCCAGGATGG
>CAUYUJ010016089.1:0-2500 GCA_963575745.1 Prorocentrum cordatum | reverse complement strand
CAAGACAACACCCTGTAGTCAACAGCCCCCGTCTTCAAGGCAACACCCTGTGCTCAACAAGCTCCCGCTGCAAGAGAGCACCCTTAAGGAATTCATTCAAATCCCGACCCGCCCGCCCGCCCGCCACCCGCCCGCCCGCCGCCCGCCTGGCCGCTCGCCCGCCTTCTGCGTAGCACGCGCCACCTTGCACTCAACAGCCTCCGCCTCCAAGACAACACCTAGCATTCAACAGCCCCCAGCGCTCCCGGGACTGCCCAGGTCCGCTCCCAAACGCGCCACGACACGCCAAGAGGGCCCTAAAGCTTGCCAAGACAGCCTCAAAGAGGCCCCGGACACGCCGAAGATGGCCTCAGGACGGCCGACGACGCCGCCAAAACGCCCCCCCAAGAGCGCCTCCAGAGGCCCCTCCACAGGGCCCCGCATTTTTGCGCTATCGCATGTTCCGCCTCCCCACGGTCCCGGACGGCGTCAGAGGCCGTTCAGATCGCTCCAAGACGGCCGAAGAGGCTCCCAAGAAAGACCAGAGACGGCCCAGGAGGCTCCCCAGATAATTCAACAGGGCTTTGAGAGCGCCCCAAGAGAGCCCCAAGAGCGACCCAAGAGGGCCCGAAGAGCACGACATTTCAAGTCTCCAGCCTGAGAGGCTCCTAGGACGCCCCCGGAGGCCATCAAGAGGCTCCCAAGAAGCCCCGTGAGGCTCCCAAGAGGCCCCCCGGAAGCCCCAATGAGTTCCCAAGGGGCCCCAGGGAGGCCCCCTGCGGGCCCCCAAGAGACTTCGGTAAATCGTATTTCCCAGAGCTTTCCGGGAGCATGATTCCTTGTGCTTCCGTCCACCGCCCCAACCGTGTTTCCAATAGGCTTGCCGACAAGGCCAAAAAGGGCCTCTCGGTAAGCCCCCAGAGGCCCCCCTGTTAGGAGAGCCGAACAAATCATGTTCCCGGAAAGCTTCCGGGAACATGATTCTCGGGTTGCCGCCTTCTCCCCAAACCATGTTACCTAAACGCCCGCCAGGATAAAAACACGAGAGCCCCAAGCAGCGCTACCTGCCGTCACGCTCGGAAACGCGTCAGGTTCCGAAGCTTCCGGAGGCGCCCAACGACACCCCAACAAATCATGTTCCCAGGAAGTCTTACGGTCAGTGCCGCCGACGTTGAAGGAGGGCGGTCCAGGACACCCAGAAATCTCCCAAACAGGCTTCCAAGAGGGCGCCGAGACAGCCCAGGGCCGCCCCCACACGGCCCAAGAAAGCCCCAACACAAACGAACAGGGCCGCAAGAGGCCCCCAGGAGGCCCCGAAACGAGGACATATCGTTCGAACGCGCCCAAGATGGCCCCCAGACGGCCCACAAGGCTTCCAACACGGCCCAAAGGGACGCCAAAATCATTGATTGTCCTTCGATTTTTGATGGATTTCAGACACCCCACGAGGGCGCCGAGACGGTCCACGAGGGCGCCGAGACGGCCCAGGGACGCCCTGCCGCGGGCACGAGGTGGGGCCCGGGATGGGGCCCTCGCGCCGGGAGGCCCGGAGGCCCTGCAGTGGCGCTGGGGGCCTTGTAAAGTCGCCAGAAGACGGCCCTGGATTGCCAGAAATGGCGTTTCCAGACAACGAACACGACCAATGACCGCCCGAGATCACTCCAGAATTGGTCCCTGACTGTCCAAGAGGCTTCCAAGACGCCCCAAGAGGTCTCCAAGATGGCTCCCAAGGAGCCCCAGGAGGCACAACTAATTTGTTTTCCTTTGGTTTTTCCCCACATCCTAAGTGGGGTTCTTGTTTTCTCTGCACACCCTCCGCGCAGGATCTCTCCTCCCCCTCCTCCTCCTCCTCCTCCCTCTCCTCTGCTCCTCTTTGCTTCCTCCTCCGCATCATCATCACCATCACCATCACTCCCCACTCATCATCATCATCATCATCACCATCAGCATCACCATCACCATCCCACGATCACTCACCATCATCGGCATCGAACGATCATCATCATCATCATCATCATCATCATCATCATCAGCATCAGCATCAGCATCAGCATCATCATCATCATCATCATCATCATCATCATCATCATCATCATCACTACTCGCTGACTTGAGGCCTGAATATGGAGGAAGTATCAGGCGGGAGCCTCGTCTGTGAGTGAATTGTGAGGAAGTCTCAGGCGGGGGCCCCCTCCCTATGGGGCCAGCACTTCATGTTCGAATCCGAGCGGGTCATCCGCAACGTGCAACTGTCGTCACTTTTGGGCTCTTGAGACTTGAATATGGAGGAAGTCTCGAGCGGGAGCCTCGTCTGTGAGTGAATTGTTCCCCACAACCTAAGTGGGGTTCTTGTTTTCTCTGCACACCCTCCGCGCAGGATCTCTCCTCCCCCTCCTCCTCCTCCCTCTCCTCTGCTCCTCCTTGCTTCCTCCTCCGCATCATCATCACCATCACCATCACTCCCCACTCATCATCATCATCACCATCAGCATCACCATTTCCATCCCGCGATCACTCACCA
>CAUYUJ010016088.1:249720-296407 GCA_963575745.1 Prorocentrum cordatum | reverse complement strand
GGAACAAGAGAAAAAGCAGGAGGAGAAAAAGGAGGGGAGGAGGGTGGGGAGGAACGAGGGAGGAGGAGGAAGAGGAGGAGGAGGAAGAGGAGGAGGTGGAGGAGGAGGAGGAGGAAGATGGGGAACGAGGGAGGAGGAAGAAGGAGGAGGAGGGGGAGAAAGGAGGAAGAGGAGGACAATGAGGAGGAAGAGGAGCAGGAGGAGAAAGAGGAGGAGGATGCGAATGTTCTGGCATGTTCGGTTGGAGGACGGCGCATGTCCCTATCTCATTTGGCACACATGATACTCTCTGCATCTCGGACCGCCGTCGGAGGGCCCAAGGGGCGGGGGCACTTACCCGCATTAATTTTCGCTAGGTCCCGCTTCCCTTTGGCCGTTGGGGGGCACTCCTTAACCAACTGTCGGGGGTCCGTGGCGCAACGAAAACCGAATTTGCTACATCAGGTGAGGCAATATGTGCTCCAATTCTCGAGCGCGAAAGATACCCGTACCCTTACCTAGACAGGGTGGCAAGGGGCCGGGGGGGCGGTTCGTCGCAGCTGACGGCGGCTGCACAAGTGTAGAAACGACAGCCGATCGAGCATTGCAGACCGCTGTCATCTCGGGGCGCACGTTAGCACCGATCGCACGTGCGTTCGAATCGGCGGAGCGCCCGAGCCTGCGTTGGTTGTTGTCGACGTAGACCAGCTACTGCAGAGGCGCGCCCCCAGACACACATCCGGGCGTTGAGGAGTCAACGCGCGCTCGGGGGCGCATGCGAACAACTCTGGCGCGAACGTCATTGCGCGACAACCGCCCTATCGCGAATTGCTTGATGCAGAGACATCGCGAATCTGTGCCCTGGGCGACGTCGCCAGAGGCCGCCCCCCTTGGACGGCCGTCTGCGGATCACCCCAGTTAAATACGGTTGCCCCATGAAAACCCAACAAACATGCCCGTACCTAGCTGGGGTGCCGCAGCTCACCCCAGCTAGGTCCGGGTATGTTTCGGTGGTTTCAGGCAGGTCCCCGTACCTAGCCGAGGTGGCGGCAGGCCCAAAACGCTCTCGAGCACATATCATGCCCCCCAGAGCCGTCCCCGACGTGGCCGCTGCGGCCCCCTGGGGGCGCGACATTGCAACGTCGTTCCTAAGGGCAGGCCCAGACGCACTGGTTGCCAGGATAGCGAGGAAATGCAACTATTTATCGATTGGGACAGGCGCCGCCACATATGGGCGGCTTTGAACCGCGCACGCACCACGATGCCCCAAGACGTCCCTAACAAAAACCAGCGCTTGTCGCTGCAATCAGACACCCAACCATCGAGCGCGCCGTTGCGTCTTGACGCGCGGATGCTGCGCTGGCGCGCGCGGGGCAAGCTGACCGGGCACAATAGCAAGCGCCCAATCCCCCGGACGGCCCATCTCACCTTGGCTGGCCCCGAATACGGGTATCTTTCGGGCCAATGACCAATACTGCCACGCATGCGGAAGAGGAGGAGGAAGAGAAGGAGGAGGAGGAGGAGGAGGAGGAGGAGGAAGAGGAGGAGGAGGAGGAGGAGGAAGAGGAGGGGGAGTAACCGGAGGAAGAGGAAAAAGGAGAAGGAGGAGGAGGGGGAGGAGGAAAGGGGGGGGAGGAGGAACGAGGGAGGAGGAAGAGGAGGAGGAGGAGGAGGAGGAACGAGGGGGAGGAGGAAGATAATGATGATGCTGATGATGATGAGGATGGTGGTGATTGTTTTCTCCACCCCCAGGGCTTGCAGCGAGCTTCGTCCTCTTGAGCCGTCAGGGTTTGGGGCGTCACCACAGGCACCCGCACGGGGCGCCCACCTGGCGGTGCCGACCCCAAAAAGGGCCAGACCACCGAAGCACCCTCCCCTGACTCCTGCACTATGGGGCACGTAGCATCACCAGGGGCGCCCGCGCAAGGCACCCCCTGGCCGCGACGACCCTAAAAAGGACCAGACCACCGAACCCACTCCCCCGACACAAAGCCGAAGAACTCAATAGAGCATATCGCTTGGTAAAGAACGAGCTCGCGATGAAGTCCCTGAGCCATTCTCAGAACGGGGAAGAGTACGATCAAATGCGGCCCCCCATCAGAAGTACCAATCACTTCCCCCCGGCACTGTTGAAGCCGAGCCATTTCAGAACCCGAAGCTCGTCGATGCTCACCCGGCGTGGGCGAAGAGGCCGGAATATCGGGACCACCACCTGGGAGAGCCACGGCATCCGTCGGAAGAGGAGCAGCCGTACCTGCAGAGCCATCAGGACCGTCGTGGGCAGGCCCACGAGGCGCATCATCATCCGAGGAACGCACAGGGGCAGCACAGCCATCAGGAGGGCGCAGCACGCGCGGGTCACCACAGTACACACCAATAGACTCCGCAAACTTCTCCAGATGCCTGTCGAGCATGTATTGGAGGGACGCAAGAAGAAGCACAGGAGGTAGGCCAGCATCATGAACAGCTTCTGCATGAACAGCTTCTGCACGAACAGCCTCTAAATGAACAGCTGTTGCTTCGGCACGAACAGCTTCTGCATGAAGAGTTTCTGCATGAGCAGCTTCTGCATGAACAGCTTCTTCACCAGCCATCTCACGTAGCACTATCGAGACGAACGCGGGCATCTGGAAGGCCAGCAGAGCAAGCTCCACCAAGAGAAACTGCTCCACCAGCATGAGCAGGATAGAAAGCGGGAGCCTCAGAGTTGAAAGGGAAAGGCGGCACCACTGGAAGGTTGGCAGGAGCAGGGCCACCAGATTGATCAGCATGGTGTCGAGGAAACTTGTGAAGAGGAGTCCCGCCATCGCCGCGAGGAAGGCTACCGACACAGCACGGGTCAGAGCCACCCTCCCACCATGGGTCACGATCATCAGGCTCGCCATGTCGGTGCCGTCGCCGTCTAGGACCGCCGCCGTGGTCATCATTTCCGCCGTCACCATCGTCATCAGGCCCAGTAGCGGCGCCACCAACACCACCAGGCCAAGGGCGAAGCCAGAGCAAGACCTTACATATGCCATTGCTGAGCACGTGCCCGCGGTCGATCGTGATCATGTTATTGGCAAACTCCTGGACGGCGCGCATCTGTTGCAAGATGTGGCCATGGGCCGGGTGGCCAATGATACTAGGGGCAGCCTGGACCACAATCTTGATCTTAAAGCCATCACCAGGCTGCGCCACGACCGACAACGCAACCGCCCGCCCAGCACGAACATGTTTTGCGAGAGTGCCGAGCCGCTCGGCGACGACCATGGGGGGCCCGCAGGAGAAGAAGAGAGAGAAAGCAGGGCGATACCTGCCAAAAGCCACGCACCTCGGCAAGCCTCAGAAACTGGCTGCTGATGATGGTGGTGATGATGATGATGAGGATGAGGATGTGGGTGATGATGAGTAGGAGGATGATGATGATGAGGAGGAGCGAGGGAGGAGGAGGAGGAGTAGAAGAGGGAGGAGGAGGAGGAGGGGGAGGAGGAGGAGGAAGACGAGAAGAGGGAGGCCGAGGAGGAGAAGGAGACGGATGAGGATGAGGAGGAAGAGGAAGAAAAACAAGGAGGAAAGAGGAGGAGGAGGGGGAGGAGGAGGAGGAGGAGGAGGAGGAGGAGGAAGAGGAGGATGAGGAGGAAACGGAAGAGGAGGGGGAGGAGGAGCAGGGATGATGATGATGATTGAGCGTAACTGAAAGAGAAACGAGGGCAAGCGGACAAGAAGCGAGAAGAGGGCAAGAAAGTCGACCCCGCTCCCTGCCAGCTGCCACAACGCCTACTTCATCTGGCTGCAATGCTCAGCGCTACTCGCTGCGGCTAGAGCCTGAGGAGTGCGCGCAAAGGGTGACGCATCTTCGTTGTTCGGGAAAAGTAGAGGAAAAAGTAGGATGGGCGGAAGCGGGGGAAGCGAGGGACGCCAAACGTAGGACAGCGGGGGAGGTGAAGCAGAGGCGGAAGACCTGGCTAGAGCGGGCGCCATATATGGCCCAGACTCGCCGCTCAACGCGTCGCTGACCGCATCATCGCCCTTGGGGAGGCGTCTTCCAGCGAGCACGCGTCGAAGCAGTGCGGGTAGCGGTCAGCAGCTCCAGCGGCGACGCGAGTGACGGGAACTTCAGGACTACCAGTGGTTGCGATGCTGCACTCGCGATCGCTATCAGCCAATGTGAACCTCGTGAAATCCACCCCGACGTCGAAACATCGATAGTACGGGCGGCTGTTCTTCAGAACTTTGCGCCGCATGGCCCGCCACCACTCTTGAAACAGCGCGCTGAGCAACGACTGCGTCCGCTTGGGCACGTAGCGGCGTATGGAGACGACTCGCTGCAACGACCTTACCGCGAAATCACCACCAGCGTCGGCAGCAACAGGTCCGCGTAGAAGGCCGTCGCCACCATGAGGTGCACCAGGAGGCGCTGCATGGGCGAGTGTACGCAGAAGAACTGGACGGATATGGTTTTCGCCACCAGCGACGCTAGCAGCGTGAGCGTGCAGATGACCATCATCACATTGGCCAGGGGGGCATCATCATGCAGGCCACAAGTATGGCGACGAACTTTAGATTGCGGAACGGGGCGGACATGCAGAACAGTGTACACAGGATCGTACGGGGCGGTAGGGGCACCACCAGCGGCCGATTCGGGGCGCTCTCGAGCAACGGCGGGGTCCCCGCCAGCACCATACGCATGTTGAAGAAGACGTTGGTGCGTATGTACGCTACCACCAGTAGCGGCAGTAACAGGAACGTGCCGAAGATCGGCGAGAGCAGGTTCGTGCAGAACGTGTTGGAGCGGGAGCGGTTTGCCACCAGCCGCGGCGGAAGCAGGAGCATGCCGAAGAACGGCAGGGGCAGTTTCGCGCAGAGCATGATCATGAAGAGCTTGAGCGGGGTTGTTAAAATGAACATCGGCAGCCACTCCAGACGGGGCGGCGCGAGGACAGCCATGCAGATGAACCTGGGGTAGTTCGGGGCGTGCAGCATCAGCCACTCCAGGCGGTAGGACAGCATAAACGTCATCATGCAGAGCTTCCTCAGGATGGTCATCCTCATCGGCTCGACCTTCTAGCCACGAGTTGGGAGAAAATGCATAACTCCATCATCAGCAGCACCACAGTCGTTAGCACCGCTGTGCCGCGGGTGACCGTCACCAGCGGCAGCACGAGGTGCTTCGTCGTCGACGGGTGGGGGAAGCGGTCCAGCGCCAGCGCCACCGCGGAGCGGAGCGGCAGGAGCTAGTGGTGGAAGAGGCCCAGCACCACCATGCGGACGAACGGGCATGTTCTTGATGAAGTTCGCGGCGGCGGCGAGCCCGCTGTCGTAGCAGATACTCAGCGGGCAGAGGGGCCGCGGAGCTGGTGTCGGTGCTGCCATTGGAATATGATGCGCAGCAGCTCGTGGAGGCAGTAGTAGATGAAAGAGAAGAAGTTGCCGAGCAGCAGGCCAGCGTGCATGTCCGCAGTGCCGCACCTGGCAAGCGCGCCGATGAAGGGCACCATCACTTCTCCGATGTGGCATGACGGGCAGCGTCAGCAACGACAGCAACGGACGCCATCGCGTGGGCATATGGAACCGCGGTCCTCGAACGGCGCGGCGCTCGGCCAGGTGGCCTCGATGTAAATGGACATAGAATTCATGTTGGCCCAAAAAAAGGTATCCCACTTGAGCCAAAATGGCTACAGAATTGTGATGGTGGCGATGGCGATGGTGATGACGATGATAATGATGCTGATGATGCTGATGATGCTGATGATACGTATGATGATGATGCTGATGCTGATGCTGATGCTGATGATGATGATGATGATGATGATGATGATGATGATGCTGATGACGATGATGATGGTGATGATGATGATGATGACGATGATGACGATGATGACTATGACGATGATGATGATGATGATGATGATGATGATGATGATGATGAGGAGGAGGAGGAGGAGGAGGAGGAGGAGGAGGAAAAGGAGGAGGAGGAGGAACGAGGGAGGAGGAGGAGGAGGATGCGGAGGAGGAGGAGGAGGAGAAGAATGAGGAGGAGCAGAAGGAGGAGGAGGAGGAGGAGCAGGACGAGGACGAGGACGAGGACGAGGAGGAGGAGGAAAAGGAGGAAGAGGAAAAGGAGGAGACGAGGAGGGGAGGAGGAGGAGGGGAGAAGGAGGAACGAGGAGGAGGAGGCGGAGGAGGAGGAGGAGGAGGAGTGGACGCGGGAGGAGAGGAGGAGGGAGGAAAAGGAGGAGGACAAGGAGGAGAGGAGGAGGAGGGGGAGGAGAAGGCGGAGGAGGAGGAGGAGGAGGAGGAGGAGGAGCAGGAGAAGGTGCAGGAAGGGGGAAGGGGAGGAGAGAAGGTGAGGAGGAGGAGGAGGAGGAGGAGGAGGAGGAGGAGGAGGAAGAGGAGGAGGAGGAGAGATCACGCTTCGCCCGAGGAGACCTCGCCACTGGCCTCGCGGAGCGGTGCGCCGCGGCTTCGCTCTGCACTCTGTTCATGCTCCTGCTCCTCCTCATGCTCCTCCTGCTCCTCCTGCTAGTGCTCCTGCTCCTCCTCCTCCTCCACCTCCTCCTCCTCCTCCTTCTCCTCCTCTGTGCCTCCTCTCCCCGCCCATGTCCTCCTCCTCCTCCTCCTCCTCCTCCTCCTCCTCCTCCTCCTCCCCTCTCCACCATCCTTGTCGTCACCCTCCTCCAAACGTCCTGCCGACGGCCAACCAAGGCCACGCTGGCTTCGCCTGGGACTTGTCTGCCCAGGCCTGGTTCCTCTTGCCCTCGGGGCGCGGGAAACCGGCAGGAGGAGGCGGATGAGGATCGGTAAAAATTAAGAAGAGGTGGTGGCGAAGGAGCCAAGGAAGAAGAGGAGAACAAGTGGAGGAGGTGGGAGGAAGAGGACAAGGTGGGGGAACCGCGGGGACGAGGCGGAGGAGTGGTTGGTTGAGGACAAGGGTGAGGGATAACGACGAGCAGGGGTGGTGGGGGGGAGGGGGAGGACGGCGAGGAGGTGGGGAAGGGAAAGGCAGGGCTGGAAGCAGAGATGGATACGAATAGACGGAACTGCGGATGGGAGGACTTGGGGGGGAGGTCGTCGGGTGTGGTGTGGTCATGGGAGAGACAGGCATCGGCTATGGGGACCGTGTAGAGGCTGAGGTGCCGGTATCCCGAAGTCCTCGGCGACCCGAAACCCAACCGGCAATACGCACGCGAATTACTGCACCCACAGAAATGGCTCTGGGGGGGAAGCGCGCGAGAGAGAGAGAGAGATGTCGAGATATGCATGTGTATACACATGGCACGCTTGTAAGTGAATGTATATCCGTATATATACACACATTTACATGCGCATATGCACATGTATACAAATATATCAGTAAATGTAAGTATATGTATACAAACATATGCACATGTAAGTGAATGTATATCAGTATATGTATACACACATATCAGTATAAAACATGCAATTACATACGCACATGTGTATGCACAGATGTGAAAGAGGAAAGCGAGAGAGAAAGAGAGAGACGCGCACAAACGGAGCATTCACTTGTATAGATGTATCCGTCACCGTGCCAGTGGCACGAAGTGGAGTGCCCCAAGGCGCATGCAGCACTGAGAGGTAGAGGCTGTGCTGCTGCTGCTGCTGTTGCTGCTACTGCTGCTGCTGCTGATGCATCGAGAACTGTAAGCCTTTAAGGGCCCCGACCGATCGTTTTCCAAGCCTTTCTGGGGTTTCCCTGGCTGGCTCCCGTGAGTTCGGGGCCCGGCGGGTCCTCTGGACGCTGTGCACTCCCAGAACGCTCCCAGCGAACCTCGATTCGCCGAAACAACACTACCATACAAGCTCGATGACCCCAAACGGCCCAAAAGGCCTCCAAGACGCACCAAGAGGCCTCCTAAGAGGGCCCCCAAAAAGCAAACACCAGTGTTGCTCCGTAGGTTTTTGAGGGGTTTGGGCCTTCTCGCCTTTTCGGCGCCCCGACGCTCCAAGACGACCCAAGAGGCCCCACCCCAAGATCGCGTCAAGACGGCGCCACAGGTTTCCAAGAGTGCCCCAAGACGAACCAAGAGGCGCCCCAGACGGCCCAAGAGGGCCAAAAGACGGCTCCGAGAGGGGTTCCCTATGGGGAGCCCGAACGAAAATTCGAGCCCTCGGCCCCGAGGGGCCCCCCGCAGGCCCCAAGAGGCCCCCCAGAGGCCTCAAGAGGCCACCAAGAGGCCCCAAGAGGCCCCCAAGAGGCTCTGGAGGGGCTCCAAACTTGTTCCCAAGAGGCCCCCGAGAGAGCTCCGAAGAGACGCCAAGAAGCATCCCTGAGAACTCTGACCCACAACCCAGGCACGGTGGCGGGATGGGCCGACGGCCATTGTACCTATACATATATATATATATAATGTATATATATATATGTGTATATACACATACATATATATATATATGTATACACAAGTGTGCATATATAGATACACGGAAAGTATAAATACATGTACTTCTATATACATGCACACATGCTTGCACGCATCTACACTTCACCTAAGTATCCGAATTATGGGACGTGCGATGTACTGCGCAACGAGCAGGCCAAACAACCCAGAGGAGCAGAACCAAGAAAACCGCTCGACGGGGCCGGTGCAGAACAGACGGGTGCACGGGAGGTCAGGGAAGTAGGATTGGGTCGGGCATGTCCTCCTACAGGCGGATTCTGGACGAAAACCTCAAACTAGTCAAACAATATTCGAAAAGAGTCAAAAATAGTAGAAAAATCGTCCCCAGACTATTTCTGACTATTTCTGAACATTCCTCCTGTAGAGGAACATGCCCGACTTAAAAGTAGGAGGTCAAGGAGGGTCTCCGTTGGGGTGCACCGCAAGAGACCGTGTCATCTGAAACGGCGATAACCCTGGTTATCTGGGAGGGGGGCGGGCCGATAACCTAGCCTTCGCGCTGTGGGCAGCCCTGCATATGCCCGCGCGCACCGGTGCTGCGGCCCCTTCAGTTGCTAACGATGCTGCCCCGATGCTACTATTGGTGCTGCGACGATACGGGCGCCGTCTGAGAATGCCTACGGATGTCTGGACAGCTCGCATTGGAATACGCGGGATGTGATTGCTAAGCGTAGCCGCGAAGTCTTGTACACGATCTATAGAACACGCGTGCACCACACTGCCTGTGAGCACTACAAAACACGCGCACGCCACAACGGTGTTGCACACTACAGGGGCTGCTGCAGCAGAGGCTTCTGCGTGCACCACAGCGCCTGTGTACACCCCGATGCCTGTGCACATGCACCACAGCGTATGGCGAACATTTGCGCCACAGAGCTTCTGCGCACCTCCAAGGTCCCGCCGGGGTCCAAATCTGGAAAATCCCCAGGGGCCCGAACGTATCAAATTCAATATGTAAGTTATTTATGATTATTGATGTTTCTGGCCCGGGATACCGATCTCCATTTTGGGCCGACCATGTTTATGCACACCACGGTGCCTGTCTAGTGTAGTGTACACAACGACGCCTTTGTACAACACAGCTGCTTGTGTACTCCGCAGCGCCTGTCTACACAACAGTGTCTGTGTACACCACAATGCCTGTGTACACGACAGAAGCCGTGTGCACCACAGTGCCTGTGTACACTGCAGTACTTGTGCGCGCCACAGGAGCCGCGTGCACCAAAGCGCATGGCGAACATTTGCGCCACAGCGCTTCCATGCACCTCCAAGGTCCCACCGGGGCCCAAATCTGGAAAATCCCTGGGGGCCTTGCCCGAACGCATCAAATTCAATTTGTATGTTATTTGTGATCATTGTTTTTTCTGGCCCGTCTTGCGCCCCCCCCCGTTTTTGGCCGACCATGTCTGTGTACACCACAGCGCCTGTCTAGCGTGCGCCACGACGCTCTTGTACACCTCAGCAGCTTGTGTACACCGCAGCGCCTATCTACACCACAATGTCAGTGTACACCACAATACCTGTGTACATACAGCAGCCGTGTGCACCGCACGCAGCGCCTGTGCACACACCACACACACTGCCTGTGCACACGACGACACCTATGTGCACCACGTTTGCTGCTTCAGCACCATATTCGTGCACCACAGCTCCAAGGCACCAGAATGCTTGTGTACACCATAAACTGCATATACTTCCAGGACCCCCACCAGGACCGAACTCCAGAAAATCGCGGGGGGTCCGAATGTATCAAGTCCAAAAATGTAAGCTTTTTGTGATCATCGATTTTCATTGCGCAGGGAACGGTCAAGTCTGTTGGGCCCACAACGCCTGCGCACACCATAACGAATATGTGCGCAGCAGCGGATGTGTAGACATCGGGGCCTGTATACACCACAAGGTGTGGTACACCGCAATGACCGTGCACCACCATGCTTCTGTACAGCACCATGTTCGGGATGCCTGCGTGAATGATAGCTGACGTTGCAGGAACCGCTGTGCACACCACAAAGCCTGTCTTCACCATATTGCCTGGTGCATCACGATGCCCGCGTGCACCGCGCGACCTGCGTGCACTTACCTATGCTTGCGTGCACCACAACGCCTGCGTACACAACAGATCCTGCTGCAACAGCAGCACATGCGCGCACCAAATCGCCTCGCTGCCTGTGCACATCACAATGCCTTGTACGCGCTGCCCACGTGCACCTCCAGGTGTCCATGGACGACGTCGGTCGTCATCGTCGTTGTCGTCGTTCGTCGTCTGTCGTCGTCTGTCGTCGTCTGTCGTCATCGTCGTCATCGTCGTCGTCTCCCCGTGCCACTCCAAGCCCCAACGATTCGCCAACGTGCATCCAAACACCAGCATGCTGTGGCGAACACCACCGTACCATTGAACACAGCGCTCCCTGAGAGCTCCCTGCGCCCCCCCCGGACCTGCACAACCGGCTAGGTTAGGCTATCCGCGGGGGGGGGGATGGCGAGCCCGATGACCCGTGCTATCGCCAGACCCTAACAAAACAGTCTCCAATCATCCGCCACCGTGCCGCTGGGTGCGGAGTGGGCGTGTCCTCAGGTCCTTGGTCGGCGACTCCAAAGGGTGTGGTTTGCAAAGGGTGTGGTTTGCAATCGGCCCCCGGGGGTCACCATGGGGGGCGGGCGGGTACCTCGATAGAGTTCTCCGCCGCGCCCCGAGGAGGCCCGACGAGGACAGTGTCGTGCCCTCCAGGCCTCCGCGGCGCCGATCGCAAACCACACCCTGGCGTAACCGCACCCTTTGTAGTCGCCGTACCGCGGAAATCGGCAGGCTAGTATGCCTCCAGGAAAGAATCGGAGCCAAAATCGGAATCCGAAGTCGAATCGAATCGAATCGGAAGAAACGAAACGAGCCCTGCCTTGGCCCAATCCACAGAGCCTCAGCCCTCAGTCCCGAGGAGTGTTTTTGAGGGGCCCGGGCCCCCGCTTCCGGGCTCTCCTGAAGCTTGCTTGGCGCGTGCCCGGTGGCGCGTGGGCTGTTCGGGCCCAGGGAAGGGCCCCGAGGACGGGCACAAAGAGGGCTCCAGGAGCCCCGAAGGCGGCCCCAAGAGGGCCCCGAGTCGCCGAACGATCGCTCCAAGACGCTCAAGATCCCCCAGACGGCCCAAGGGGCCTCCAAAACGTCCCAGGAGGCGAGGCCTCCAGGAGGCCTCCCAAGGGGCCCACACGAGGCCCAAGTTGTCTACTCTTCGCGAGCCCCCACCAGCCCATTCGGGAGCCCTGCTCGTGAGAGCTGACGGGAAAAGGGAGGAAGAGACACACATGGTGAAACAGAGCGTGCAGAGAGAGGAGAGGAGGGAGGGTGCTGGTCTTGGAGGCTATCTTAGAGCATCGGAGGCCTTCTTGCAGCTACGGGGCTGCATCGGGGGGTATTGGGGTCCTCTTGGAGCTCTTTTGGGAAATCTTGGGGCCCTCTTGGGGTTCTTCTTGGGCTATTTTGGGGCGCCTTGGGGCCCTCATGAAGCCCTCTTGGGGCTCTCTTGGGGCTCTCTTGGGGCCCTCTTGGGAGCTAAGGAGCGCCTCCTGGGGCCATCCTGGAGACCATCCATCAGAGGGGGTCCTCGATATCCCTCCCCCCGCCGGGGTCATCGAAATAGCCCCTTGGGGCGCTCTTGAGGCCCTTTTAGGGCGATCTTAGACGCTCTTGGGGTAGTCTTAGGGGCCTCTTGGGCACTTCTTGGAGGTCGATTGGGCCATCTTGAGGCCCAAACCGCATCGGAATCGAAAAGGCGAGAAGGCAGCAAAGATGTTGGCTTCTCAGGGAGGTCCTGAGAGGTCGCCTAAAAAGCACCTGGAACTGTCTTGTGGCCCTCTTAGGCTCTTAGGGCCGCTTGGAGGCACGTTGTTAGCTATCTTGAGCCATGTTGGGCTATCTTGAGCGATTGACGAGGCTATCTTGGGCTCTCTGAGGCCCTCTTGGCGGCATCTTGGGCGAAACAAATACCCTCTGACACCTCGCGCCCCCCCCCCCGTCCAGGTCCAGGGGAACCCCTCCCCGAAGGGGAGGAAGGGATTTTGGAAAAGGGAAGAAAGATCTCGTTAGACCACCTGCGCCCAGAGGGCTGATGGGATTCTTGATTGTCCTTCGGTTTTCGACATGAAGATTTGGGCCTTTTCGCCTTTTCGGCGCCCCGACGCCCCTGTTCGGCCCTAGCGACCCCCAAGATCGCCCCAAGACGGCCCCAGAGGCCCCCAAGAGGGCCTCAGGACGGCCCAAGAGGGCCCCAAGACGAACCAAGAGGCGCCGAAGGCGGCCCTCGAGGCCCCAAGGACGGCTCCAAGAGGCAACAACCCAGGCACGGTGGCGAGATGGGCCCAAAAGCCATTACATTTAGGTCGGGCATGTCCCCTTACAGGCGGATTTTGAACGAAAAATGAAAACTAGTCAAATCATGCTCTAACATGGTCAAAAAAATAATCGCAAGATCGCCCGCATACTATTATTGTACCATGTTTGAGTAATCCTCCTGTAGAGGGACTCGCCCGACTCAACATTAGATAGAAGTGCAGACAGTGGAGAACGAGAGCACCCTCCACCAGCGCGCGCACTCGAGCAACACGCACTTCTGCTGCCGCGCGCGCACGGTCCACGGCGGAGCAGGACCCCAACTAAAAAAAAAACTTCTAGTGCATGAACGCAGTGGTGAGCTTGTTTTATTCGGCGTTTCGACATTGGGCGGCAAGGGAGGGGGGGAGGGGAGGGTCTGGCTCTGGACCTCTGCTTAGTGCGGCTGTTTGCAAGAGTGCGGCTTCTGGGGGAGACTTCACCCGCTCGAAGCAGGCGCCAAAAAACAGCCAAGATCTACTCTGTGGGGGAAGGGGGGGGGCGCGCCGATCGGCAAAACAATGAATAACAAAAACGATCACGTGCTCGGCATTGCTTGGGACCTTGCTTGGGGCATTGCTTGGGGCATTGCTTCGCTTTGCTTTGTCTTGCTTCGCAGCGCTTGGCATTGCCCGGCATTGCTTGGGGAACCCGAGGAACCCGAAGAACCCATAGAACCCTTGGAACCCGAGGAACCCGGGGAACCCCAGGAAACCGGGGAGCCCGGGGAACCCGAGGAACCCGAGGAACCCGAAGGACCCGAGGAATCCGAGGAACCCGAGGGAACCGAATAAACCGGGGAACCCGAGGAACCCGAGGAACCCGAGGAAACAGGGGAACCCGAAGAACCCAGGGAACCCCAGGAACGGGCAACGCAAGAATCGGAGGCACCGAGGGCGAGGAACCCAGGGAACCTGAGGAACCCTTGGAACCTCCGAGGAACGGGCAAGGTAGCCTCCCGAGGCACCAACCTTGAACCAAGCAAGAACACCCCTTAGGCAAGCCTGAGGGCCTAAGCGGGGAAAAAGAATGGTGCATGCCGTTGTCTTCAGCATGAGCTGCTGGAGCGTCACCCCCCGGCAAGAAATCGTCGTTGGAGCGATACTCCGTTTGGAGCTTGGAAAATAATAGACGTTTCTTGATTCGAGTTTCGGCATTCGGCCGAACGGTGAGGAGGAGGAGGAGGAGGAGGAGGAGGAGGAGGAGGAGGGGGTCTGGGTCTGGGTTGGTGCTGAGTCGCCCTGCTTCTCTCCGTCGCGCTGGTCGGCCGCCAAAAAGCGGCCGCCAGAAGCAGTCATGACCTGGTCCGTGTGGAGGGCTGAGGGGGAGGGGGGGGACCCGAGCCGATCGGCGAAACAGTGTGTAAACAACGGCGACGCGTGAATCTGGCCATCGCTCGGACGTCCGTTGCCTGTCTTTTTCTCGGCTTCGTGCGTGGTTATTTTCGCCAAATGATCAAGGATGCTCCTCGAAGGTCCTCGCCGAAGGAAAAATGCACACGTCCGAGCGATGCCAAGGAATAGGACGAGGGGGATGGTATGGAGCGCGGCGGGGGCTAGCGCTGTGTCTACGCCCCGCTCTCGAACGAGGCCATATCGCGGCTGCGCTGCTGTGCCAAACGCGACGCCGTGGCGTGCACTCGCACCGCGCACCGCACTCGCCACCGCTCTGGACACAACGCGGATCAGGACACGAGATTTCTTTCCCCAAGCGGTCCCCGAAGCATCCAAACACGCCCATGAGAATTACACGAGCAACTTCACGCGGCACGCGAAAAACCTCTGCACTACCAGGAATTCCCAGATCATCCGTGGGCGCCCCAGAGAGAAATGAACTCCACACGGCCCGGCGCATCTGGCGCATCTGGGCCAAAACTGGTGCTATCGGCGTGCGAGTCCCCTGGGAATCCGACAAGCGCGCGACAAAATCCGACGAATTTATACAAAAGCCTGATGGGACTCATGAGGAACCCTGGGGGTGTCTGAAATAATCACCGATGGATTCAGACAGATATCTTCAGAAGACGCGGTTCAAGAAAGCTGACACAATCCTGCAGAAACCTGAGTAGATCCACAAAGCGGTCGTCAGAGATTCCCGAACATCTGTTCTGGCATACCTCAGATGTCCTCAAGGTCCCCGGAAAACACCAACGCCGTCCCGAGGATCTCACCCACGTGATCAGGTGAAGAGTAGCAGGGGATGGTTCGGGACGTCAATATTAATGGCCCATTCAAGCGGATGGCAGCAATATCCATCTGGCCACGTGACCAGGTGATGAGTGGGGCCACGTGACCAGGTGGCTGCCTACCCTCATACTATTTATTGTTTCGCCTTCCAACGCTACCACCACCACCGCTATGAATACTAGATCTGGCATCGTCGGCCTTGCTGTCGCAATCCCCCGCACGCAACACTTATCAGGACGTCGGGCATCTCGCCACACGTTTCTGAAGAGAGTCAGAATTCAAAAGTAACCGCGGCCCACCTGTGGCTTTCGCGGCGGCGGCAACAGAGTTTGCGGTCTCAGCGTCTCAGGCTCCTGGCGGGACCCATGGGCCATACCTGGGGCCGCCTCCTGATGAATGTGTTGCTGTCTCGTCTACGCGCGCGCCCCGCGTGGGGTCACAATTCAAAACCTCCGCTGGGGGGGCACCCTGGCCGCCGAGGTTTTCCAAACCAGCTCAGCAACCGTCACGAATCATCACAAATGGCCCGAAGTTGTTTTTGTTCGAGCAGGGTCGAGCCGCTAGTAGAGGCGCGAGATGCGAGACCGTGGCAGCTGGAGGGCGGGGAGACCATGATCTCCTCGAGCTATGCCCAGCTGGAGGCCTCGCACTGCTGTAGCTGTCGGGCCTCTGGGCCTTTCATGACTCATGACACGGTGCCCACAAGGCCTCCCCCCATCTCGCGCCTCCTCCTCCTCCTCCTCCTCCTCCTCCTCCTCCTCCTCCTCATCTCGCCTCCTCCTCCTCCTGCATTCCTTTTCCTTATAAATAACTTCTCCCTGTCACACCCCAAGGCAAGTTTTTAGGGCGGGCCGGGCGTTTCGCCTGAGACGTCCTCACCATGTATAACTCTGAAGCTTTAAGAAAGGCAACATGTTCACAGATGGAGGGCGGGCCATTTTCAAAGTGTGGATCTCGCCTTAGCGCCGCGCACATTCGCTTTAAACACTTGCGGAAGTTTCACGGATTGAGGGCGGGCTGTTCTCAAAATGTGGCTCTCACTTTTAGCACCGCGCACATTCATTTTCAACATTTGCAAGAACTTCCCGGGTTGAGGACGCGTGGCTCTCAAAATGTGGCTCTCGCCCAAACACCGCGCACCCTCGTTTTAAACATTTGCAAGAGTTTCATGGATTGAGGGCGGGCCGTTTTCAAAATGAGGCTCTCGCCTTAGCGCCGCGCACATTCGTTTTAAAGATTTGCGAGAGCTTCACGGATTGAGGGCGGGCCGTTCTCAAAATGTGGCTGTCGCCTTAGCGCCGCGCGCATTTGTGTTAAAGATTTGTGAGAGCTTCGCGGATTGAGGGCGGGCCGTTTTCAAAATGCGACTCTCGCCTTAGCGCCGCGCACATTCGTTTCAAAGATTTGCGAGAATCTTGCGGATTGAGGGCGGGCCGTTTTCCAAATGTGGTTCTCGCTTCTAGCACCGCGCACATTCGTTTTCAACATGTGCAAGAACTTCGCGGATTGAGGGCGCGTGGCTTTCAAAATGTGGCTCTCGCCTAAACACCGCGCACACTCGTTACTAAAAGCTGCAAGCGTTTGACGGATTGAAGGCGGGCCCAGAATATGGTTCTCGCCTTAGCGCCGCGCACATTCGTTTTAAATATTTGCAAGAATCTCACGGGTTGAAGAAGGCGGGCCCTTTTCAAAACGTGGCTTTCGCTTTTTTTTAGCCCCGCGCACGTTCCTTTTAAACTCAATTGCAAGAGTTTCACGGATGGAAGGCGGTTCCTTTGCAAGATGTGGTTCTCGATTTAGCTCCGCGCACATTCCTTTCAACAACTGCAAGAGTTTGACGGATTGACTGCGGTTCCTTCTCACAATGTGGTTCTCGCCTCAACGCCGCGCACACTCGTTCGAACACATTGCAAGAGTGTCACGAATTCCCCTGATCAACGTACCAGACATTGTGCTTAGGAGAGATTCAGGGCTATGCAGGCGCAACAGTTATGTTGATTCGCGGTGCTGAAATCCCCAACAATGTCGTTCTGGCACGATTCCTGATCGTCAGGACGTAGCAGTCAGGTTGATCCGTGGCGTGGAAGTCCCGAGGACAATGTTTTGGCATGATCCAAGGTTCTCAAAAAGGTTCTTCCAACGAGGCAGTTCCCTCAATGGAAATGAACCGTTGTATGGGGCCTATGAAGAGGGAGCCGGGAGGGAGGAATGATTCCAACATCGTTGATGACTCTTGGGTTTACACTGGTCCTCCTCCTCCTACCTCTTCCCGCCTCCTCCTCCTCCTCCTCCTCCTCCTCTTTCTGCTCCTCCTCCTCCTCCTCCTTCTCTTCCTCCTCCTCCTCCTCCTCCTTCTCCTCCTCCTCCTCCTCCTCCTCCTCCTCCTCCTCAAAGAAAGGACACCTGCGCACGGCAAGTCTGAAACTCGGGGACGGCCTGGGGGCCTGCATCGGATGGGCCCGGGGCCCAGCTGTCCCTCGCGCGGGCGCGAGAGATGGAGAGGCGGGGGCGGGGGCACCTCGTCGATCAGGAACAGGAGCGTGCCACAGTCCTGCTCCCCACGCTGCCCCGAGGTGCACGGAGGGGGAGGGGGAGGAAAAGGAGGAGGAGGAGGAGGAGGAGGAGGTGGAGGAGGAGGACGAGGGCACGCGAGGGGGACGCTCGAGCGATCAGTCGAGGCACGCGGCGTCAGGGAAGCCAAGGGCGCCTAACTCCCCGGCGGGGGGGGGAGGGGGGGGGGGGGGGGGGCAGAATGGGGCGCGAGGGGGGCTCTCAGCCTTCCTCGCCCCCGCCGAGCACGTGCCTCGAGGGGGGGGGGTGGAGAGAAAGAGAGAGAGAGAGAGAGAGAGAAAAACAAAAAAAAAAAGAGAGAGAGAGAGAGCGAGAGTACGGGGATAGGGGGGGAGGAGAGAGAGAGAGAGAGGAATGTTGAGGGCGATAATGAGGGGGGAGAGAAATAGAGAGAGAGAGAACAATAGACTGAGGGAGGCGAGGAGAATAGGGGAGAAGAGAGGATGCAAAGACAGAGAGGGAGAGAAACCGGCCAAACAACTGCACAGTCGAACCGAAGACAACGTGGCATACTGCGACAGTCTGCTAAAGACAGCACATCAAATAAACCATACTGCACCATCGGAGACGTGCGAAAGAAGAGAGAGATGGAGAGAGAGAGAGAGAGAAAGAGAGAGAGAGAGAGAGAGACAGACAGACAGACAGACAGACAGACAGACAGACAGACAGACAGACAGACAGACAGACAGACAGACAGACAGACAGAGAGACGGACAGAGACAGAGAGAGAGAGAGGGGAAGGATCTGCCGACGCCCACTTGCCAGAGGTGGACAAGGCGTGTGGGGCACTGGCTGCCCCCCCCTCCCCTTCCCCCTGCCCTGGGTCTCCCAGGGCCCCCAGAGCCTCCCAGGCCAAGCGCGCCCGAACGGAGCGCCAAGGCAGTCCAAGAGAGCGTCGACACGGCCACGGGTGGACCCTCGACGGTCCAAGATGGCGCGAGTGCCCACGAGGCCCCCGAGACGGCCAAATCATGCTCCTAGGGGACCGCCGAGAGGGCCCCACGAGGCAAAACTCGTCCCGTTCCCTTTCGGGTTAGCATACTCACCATATTCGTCTTGACAGCTTTCAAGACGGCCCGAGGGACCCCCACGATCGTCCCAACAGGGCCCATGATGCCTCCAAGAGGGCCCCAAGGCAGCTTACGAGGGCCCAAAGACGGCCGCAGGGCCCCCCAAAACGGCCCAAGAGAGCCCTAAGAGGGGCTAAGAGGGGCCCAAAAGGAGGCAGGTGAAGTGACAGTTCGAGCCTGTCTCCCTAAGATGGTCTCAAGAGCCCCCCCGATGCCCCCGAGGCGCCCACAAGGGGCCCCAAGAGGCCTCCAAGAGGTGCCCAAGACGCCCCCAAGAGGCACCCGAGAAGGCCCAAAAGGCCCCCGAGATGCCCAGAATAGCCCTCCAAGGGGCCCCTGACACGAGCTCCTCATATGTATCCAAGCTCCTGACCCACCAGATACTTCCAACATTGTCGCACGCACTCGCTCCTTCTGGGGGGCCGGCGGAATGGCGTAAGAAACTTGAATCCGCCCGCCCACCCGGCTGAGGGGCGTGTGGGATTTAATTACAGAGCTTTAGCCCCCCCCTTTTTCCCCCCCAGAGGCATCCGCCATTCCGCCGCCCGGCTGCGGCAATGCCCTTTTTCGGTTTCAAAAACGGCTCCACGACGGCGTCCAAGACAAGCTCGATCTTGGTATCGTTCTGAAGACGCTGCCGGGGCGCCTGTGGGCTCCATTTCGGCCCCGTTGGGGCCCCTTCTTGGCCTCCCATATCCGCTCCCAGAACCCTCGACAGCGCCTCTTTGGCTCATTCTCGCCGACAGGTGGGGATGTCAAAAAAACAAAAACTATGGTTTTGGCCTGACTTCGGCTTCCCCGGGGCTGTCCAGGACGCTGCTTACAGTTGACTTCCGGGCTCGCGTGCGTCATTTTTCATCACTCCCTTTTGTTCGTCGTTTTTGGGCGCGCTCCAGGGTCCATTTTGGACGCTGCGGGGCCCATGTTGGGCCGCAAAACGGACCCCAAACCAGGTCAGACCCCGCGCGGTTTTTACTGCAAGACGGACGCGGTTGCGACTCAACGCGGAAGTGCTGTCGCTTGAGCCGCCCTGGGCTTCCCCCAGACCGCCTCGGGAGCCTCTTTTTGGGCCCTTTTCGGGTTCCTCTTCGGCCCGTGTTGGCGCCTTGCCGGCCGGATCACCGCCAGGGCAACCGTCGGGGCAACCAACCGCTCGGGCAACCGCCGAGACTAGCAACGGGAAAAGAATCCGGGCAACCGTCGGGACAAGCACCCAGACATCTACCACGGCACACCTCGGGCCAGTCATCTGGTCAGCCATTGGAGAACCCACTCCGAGAGCCATCTTCCCTGCCATCGGATCAATCGATTGCGCAAGCGCGACAAAACCACGATACTGCCACGCCACCGTATGACACAAGCCCACCACGGGAGCATGCCGCCTTCCCTACCATCGGATCAGTCGACTGCACAAGCGCGACAGAACTACGGGAATGCCACGCCACCTCATGACACCAGCCCACCACGGGAGCATGCCGCCACTGACACCTGCTGACGCCCGCACACCGACACAAAACGCTGCGCGCCCACTCACGTCTCTCAGACATCGGGCGCGCGTGACACCCGACACAGAGGAGCCCCAAGAGGTCAACGACGGAGCCTCAGCAGCACCCCGACATGCCCCCCAGAGAGCAACGTCAACAGCAGAAGCACCACCAGCAGCGGCAGCACCACCACTGCGACCAGCACCAGCAGCAGCAGCAGCAGCACCACCACCACCACCACCCCTGACAACAGCAGCGGCACCACAAGCAGCAGCAGCACTAACACCAGCACCATCAGCACCAGCGCCAGCAGCGCCAGCAGCAGCAGCAGCAGCAGAAGTAGGACCAACAGCAGCAGCGGCACCCGCACTGCACCGTACCACCAGCAGGAGCGACAACAGCAACACCAGCAGCAACACCAACCGCAGAGGCACCACCACTAACAGTAGCAAGTACGACAAACCTACTGTCGAACAGCCACGAGGCATGCCTGAGCATAGTAGGCGATAGCACGGGAAGAGAGAACGCGGGACAAAAACAACAAAGCACACGACTTGTATGAATTCCTGCCTATGTTTATCCCGTCATGAAGCCGTCTTCGCCTCGTCCGGCGAGAACTGGAATGGGCGGGCGGTGAACGCGAAGCGTCTTGAATAAAGATAGGGGGGGCATGGAGGCAACGAGGGGAAGCTAGCAAGGAGAGCGGGAAAGGGAGAGGAAGGGAAGTACGACGGGAGTGGAAGATGACGGGGGGGGGAAGAAGGCTCAGGAGAAGGACGGTGAGCGAACCGAGGGTCAAAGAAGAAAAAGAAAAGGGGAGGGGGAACGGGGGGGGGAACCGGGGAAGGGAACGTGGAGGGGGACGGGAGAGAACGAGAGAGGGAGAGAGAAAGAGAGAGAGAGAGAGAAAGAGAGAGAGAAGGAGAGAGAGAAGCCAGGAGGAATGCGAGACACGGGGAGGGAACAATGACAGGTAGCATCAGAAGGAGAAGCGAACGGGAGGAGCAGCAGCGGAAGGAGCAGAGGTGGAAGGGGAGAGGAGCGGCAGCGAGAGAAGGGGAGCACGCACAGTAGCGCAGAAGGGGGAGGAGGGGTGATGGCGGCGAGGATGAGGTGTAGGAGGAGAGAGACGAGGAGGAGGAGGAGGAGGAGGAGGAAGAGACAGACAGAGGAGTTCGCGGAACCGGGGGAGGAGAAGGCGCCAGGAGACGAGCACTCGAGATGGATGCATCGCTGCTGCAGTCGCGCTGTACCGCGGCGTCAGAGAGGCCGATGCTGTCGAGGAAGGCTTTATTTTTCAATCCCATCCGTCGTGGCCTCTCGTTCTCCTTCACCCCCACCTCCGCCCCCACCAACTTCCCCAACAACAGACATGTGGTGGTGATACACGGTGATGGACATGACAGCAGCATCGCCCGGTAAACGAACACGGGCGCCATGGCCAATGGGCGATGAAACGACGGATCTGAATTGCGCGGACCGCCAGCGCGGCACGCCACATCGGAGACGAGGGCGCTCACGCGCGACCTTGCGAGACACGCGGACGCGCCAGCGTCGGTGAAGACGACCCCAGTTTTCCACAACGCTCGCACGAGGATGGCAAGAGGAATGTCGAACGCTCGCAGAACGTATCCGTTTGTCTGGGATTGCCACAGACGCAGGCGCTCGTCCTGGGGACACGGCAGGGGGGTCTGACCTGGATGGCCCCGAGGAAACCGGTCAAGAAGGGGGGCGAAGCCAAATCCACTCAACAGCGGTCCCTGGACCCCTCCAGGGGTCCATCTGGAGCAGCTGTTCACCCCAGGTCTGCTTCTGACGGCCCCGAGGCTCGAAAGCGGCCCCGGGAGGCCGAAAAAGGCAGAGCACCTCCTCGAACCCAGGACCTCGAACCTCACCCCCACCCTCTCTGCTCCCTGGAACCCGTGCTGGGCCACCTCGGACCCCCCGCCGGCTCCCGCCGCAGCCGAGCCCCGCCCGCAGCCGCTCCTCCTCGACGCTCTTGACGTTGTTGCCGTTCCGCCCCAGCAGGCTGGGGAGCAGCCTCTCGGCAACCTGGCGCCCCGACCTCGCCTCCCCAGCGGCCGACGCGCGGGGGGGCCGCCGCGCCGCACCTCTGCCCGCCGGCGGCGGGGCAGAGAGGCTGCACCGGCGACAGAGCGGAGCACGGGGGCACCGAGGAGCGACTTCCCCAGCGTGCAGGAGAGGGGAGAGGACGGGCAGGGCGGTCGCGGAGGAGGAGGAGGAGGAGGAGGCGGAGGAGGAGGAGGAGGAGGAGGAGGAGGAGGAGGAGGAGAGAAGGAGGAGGAGAGGAGGAGGAGGAGAGAGGAGGAGGAGCAGGAGGTGGAGGAGGAGGAGGAGGAGGAGGAGGAGGAGGAGGAGAGGTGGCCGTCTTCTCGAATCGGGGGGGGTGTCCCCCCATGCCGCCGCCTTCGCCAGAGGGGAGGGAGCATGCCTCACAGCAGCCAGGGGCCAGCAATGGGTTCGGGCGGCCCGCCAGCGGTGTCTCGTTCTGCACGTACAATCCGCTGTCGGCGAATAAGCTCCGCTCCCAGGACATCGTGAATGAGACGAAGAACATAGATGTGATCGGCCTGATAGGCACCCAGAGGCGCAGTAGTGGACGGACAGGTACTTGATCCAGTATGTAGGACTGATACTCGTTGGTCTGTAGAATGGGGATGGCAGTCGAGTCAGCATGTTAACAAGAGTTGCGGATCATCGCTATGGATCAATAGTCGTTAATTCCCAATGTGTTGTCTGAAAGGTTTTGATGCTAGATCAAAGGGTCTTCGAGGCAGAGTCGGAGCATGTCGCATTGAAAGGGGGTCTCTCAGATTGCTACTTATTGTTGTATATTCATTCCACCCATTCCAAGCCGAGGACGAAATCCGAGGCAGAGCTGGGAGCGCACAGCCAAGAGTATTGTGCAATGGGTGAGCGGTCTCTTGCAACAAGCGTCCGCGAGATGGTCACCAGTCAGATTCTCAGATCTGAATGGCCAATTCGAGGAGCTCAGTGCAGTGGCTGGACCGTGGCATCGCGGAGTTGCTAACTATACGACTCAGCAGATCGCTCCAGTGCTGCAGACACACCAGCCATGTCTCATCAGTACGCATCTTGCTGATGCTGGGCCCACGTATTTCAACCAGGGCGTTGCCAAGACGATCGACTATGTATTTGTCCCTCAAGAGTGGCACAAGGCCACGATGTGGTGCAAAACGTTTCGAGCCAGTGCATGGAAGTTGCAGTTACACCATGTGAGTGGGTTGTGGGATCATGTGCCGCTGGCGGCCTGTTTCAAGCTCGACATCATCAGCGAGCCCGTACATGCCGAAGGCGGAGAGAGCCCGACTCGATCAGGCGAGCATGGCACTAATGCTTCAGATAGGCGCCAAACGACGTCGTTTCGTCGACCACGTAGGATCAGAGCTAAGCGAACAGCGGCAACGGTTGGGTGTGCTATCATTGGAAGAGTTACCAGAATTCGTGACTTCGAGGATCCACAAGGCGATCAAAAAACGCAGCCGAGAAATGTTGTGACGACAGATGTGGCTACACGGAGAACCATCAAGCACAAGCCCGTGAGGTCCGCAAGCTACGTTGGCGACGGCGACAAACCAGAGCAGAATGTCAACACCTTTCGTATGTGCAGATGGCGGCCCGAATGGAGTTGCAGATGTTTGATCAGAATCTACCCAACGAGCCGACGAAGGAGGAGGCACCAAGTGAACGAGATGTGCGGCAGGAGCTACCTGATCGCGAGAAGGAAGAGCTCCAGTTCGTTGCCCAGCTGCGAAGGATCAGCAGGTGGCTTCGACGGCAGCGGGCGGAATATTGGCAGGGTATCGAGGAGTTGAGGTGCAATGCGTTCATGAGAGCGGTCAAGGCGAATGACTTCTATACGGTGCCCAAGATTGCAAGAAAGTTGGCACAACGACAGCGAGGCGGGAGGAAGAGGGTATTTGGCAGGCATCGAATAGATGGTACGGAGGAGGAGTGGACGCAGAAGATGATGAGAGCAGGGCCGACATGGGGGCTGTTCGGCGAGCGTATCTGATATCGACGAGCTCCGTCTGAGGCGGGGTCATTGCGTGCGCTCGCAGGTAACGAATGAGGAGATCACGCAGGAGATGAAGGGGCTCAGAAAGGCAGTATGGAAGGCGCGACTGTGGAGAGCGTGCCCCAGTGGAGTTCGAGTGTAAATAGTTGAGGTGTCTTGGTTCCCGCAGTGGTTGAATCAGAAGATGGCGATACACAAAGGTATATGTACACCGCGTTTTTATGTGTATATGCGGAGACTGGTGGAGGCATTGCTCATCACGCAGAGGTTCCCAGTGTATTGGTTGAAGGCAGGAGCCGAACGTATAGGCAAAGGCAATGACAAGGAAGGAGCTGACGGCGAGAGAACGGTGATGATAATATATAGCATGGCGAAGTTCTCTTAGACATAGTTTGATGAACGCTGACGCGACTGGAACCCCGTCTTGGGCGTAAGAACGCCTTGAAGAATATAATGAGGGAAGGCGCGGTGTCGGTTCAGATGCGCGGCGCATGGCGTTTCAAGCAGATGACTATCCAGCACGCAAAAACAGAGTACACGATGCGACAACCGCCCTTGTTGTTGTCAAGACCCACAAGCTGCTGCAAACTGTACCCACGCACAGGAGCTTCGAGCACGCCACCATGATGATTGGCAGGGTGCAGTGGGCGCATGCTGTGCTTCAGGAGACTGCACGCCAGGCGTTGTTGATGGGCGAGGGCTGCACGCCAGGAGATCCTGTGATTGTGGTTCTCTTCGGTATGGCCTACGTTCGAGGATTGGAAGGCCACGCATTGAAAGCGAAGCATAAGGTTGAGATGGGATATCCTTGGTCAAACAACAAAGAACAAACAGTCACTTTGAAGTTTACAGGGCTGAAGCCCTTGAATATCCTTGGAGTCTACGTGTAGATGCTGTGGCAGACACTTTGAAGTTTGAGACGCACTTGGCAGCGCAGACGGAGGGCAAGCAGCATCATGGCATCATGAAAATATCTCGTCGAGCTTGGGCAATATGGGGCTGGCACAAACCGCGAGCAAGCAGGAGACAGTGCCATTATGTTGCGGCAAGGGAGCATATACACTGGTGAAGCAAATACTATCAGACATGGTATTCGAAGGCCACGCGGCAGCGGCAACGCGCTACCTGGGAATACGGGTTACCGCCCAACTCACGATTTCGGTGGAGATCGGATGTCGCTTCTTGGCTGCAAAAACTGCGTGGGCCTCAATGGGGAACGTTCGGACCTCCAGAGTGTCTCAGAGATGGAAGATATCAAAATATAAGGGCTATGTTTTGAACGCTATCCTGGCGGGCACTGAAACCTTTGCCAAGTTCCAGGGGGCCATGAAGGTGCTTGACTTTGCTGGCCTCGAAGGGTACGTGGCAAGAAGGGGGCGGGTTGTTCTTGGAGGAGTGGCGGTCTTGAGGGAGGACGGGGCGATCAGAGCGCCCACCAACCTAGAGATCATGCAGAATCTGGGGCGCGCTAGTATTTACATTGAAGTCAGGATTAGGCGTCTGAAGTGGCTCTAGAGTCTCTTGAAGGATTTGATGGCGACGGACCAGGTCTTGGGGGTGGTCTTCGGGAAGCTTAGGAGCGGGGAACTGGAAGCGTCATAGGTTTTCGAGGAGCCCAAGATGAACCCGTGGGCCCAGCAGTGGCTCCAGGACGTTCAGAGCTTGAACACTTTCGAGGACGGAGAGGTTTTTCTGGAGGCGTACGGTGACGATCCGAAGCGGGCCCTGTTCGAGGGGAGAGAGGAGTTCGTCCAGATTGATATGTCGGCGTTTCGTGCTCATTTTTTGCGGCATCGAGCCGGGTGCGAACCCGAGCGACCTGAACAGGAAGCTGGGGGAGAGTATCTGTGCTGGGCAGAGGATGAGGAAGGGCGCCCTTGTCGAGCGAGTTTCCCTGATCGAGCGAGGCTGGCGTCTCAGTATGTACACTCTCGGGGTGGAACACATGGGCGCCAGATATTGCTCAGAGCATGTTGCTTCTCGAACCAATGCGCGATTTGTGGCGCAGTGTTTTCCACGTATGCGAAGGCCCAGAAGCACATGCACAGAGCGTTCGAGAGAGGGATTCGTGTCGACAGGGCGAGATCGGGCACTGAAGTTAAGCTGGTCGTCAGTCATTGTAGATTATGCGACTACGTAGCGGATGAGGCCCAAGATCTTCGCCCGCACATTTTAGCAGAGCACCTTGCCCCGTACATTCCAGACCATCAGCTTGAGTTTCCAGCACTTGATGTCGTGGTTGATCGCCAACTCCGACAACTCCGACTGGAAGACAGCCTCTGACATCCAACGGCCAGGAGACCTACCAAAAATACCTGGCAACGGTGAAGGAAGAGGGTCAAACTCACGAGCGCGGCCCCCAAAAGTTGCAGATTTTCGCATAGAATCCATCCGCTACCGCCAGCCGGTTGAACGCGGACTCTTGCCCGCAGGGGATGCGTCGATTTCGAGTAGTGCCAGAGAGGATCGAAGCAATTTTGAAGAACGGAGATTCAGTCACAGCCAGCAATTTGATCAAAGAGTATACGTTGTCGCCGACAGTCGACGTGAAGAAGTGCCGCCTCACGATCAGCCTCGTGGGAAACTTCGTGGTGGCCGTCACGGCCGAGGGCGCGGAGCTGCTCAAGAAGCAGCAGATCGAGGCGTGGGAGAAGTGCGACAGCGAGCCAGAGTCTGATGCGACCCTTCAGAGGACCCCGCTCGAGGTCCCCGCGGTCGTGGAAGGCCAGAAGATGCTCACCATGAATGCAGTGTTCAGTCAGATCTGTCGGGAGTGGGGAGGCAGTTGCAAGCCAGGCCGCGCCCCGAGGGGCGAGCTCGCCGAGCAGCTTCAGGAGAAGCAGAGCTGGCTCGAGGTGCTGCCGCTGGGACGCACATGGGGGGCCACAAATCGAACCCTACCCCTGCCCCCCGCGATTTCTGAAGGGGGGGGTGGGGTTCACTTGGCTCGGGAGCTCCCGAACGAAGTGAACCCCCCCCTTCAGAAATCGTGGGGGGTAGGGGTCGGGTTCGATTTGTGGCCCCCTAGCACGAAGACCCCGACGACCACGACGGCGCACGCGACCACGACGACCACCACGCGACACCGCCACGACGCACACGACGGGCCGGGCCCCCGCCAGCGGGGCGCCGTGCGCGGGCGCGCGCCCGAGAGGCCGACGACGGCGCCTGCGACGGGCGGCGAGGGACAGCCCCCCCGGGCACGAGGGCGGCGGCAGTGGCTCTCGGGCCGTTCGGGTATGGCCAGGACCCCGGGTAAGGGGACCCGGTTGGTGGTAGGGCCCCGGAGCCTTCGATATGGCCAGAATCACTACACCAGGTTTGCCATAGCTGGTGCTTTTTTCGGGTGACGGCACTTCCCGTTAGTGGAAATGGGACGGGGGGGCGCCCCCCGGTACAGATCACTAAACCAGGTTCCACTAAACCCAGTTCTACCAACGCCCGAGCCGTACCTCTCAGTGAGATCTTGCCGGCGCCTTGACGCCTGGGCGCTCGTCGGACGACCCGCAGAGATCTGCGAGAACCTGCCTCGCCATCGCTCGGACGTCCATTCCCCGCGCATTTTCCGATCCGTGCGAGCATCCTCCGCTCAATGATCAAGGCTGCTCCTCGATGGCCCTCGCCGAGAAAGAATGCACACGCCCGAGCGATGCCACGCTGCTGGCGCCTGGGGAACTTCGGCAGCATCTGGGGCCATTCCGAACCGCCTCGGGCCTCCGGCGGCCGCCCGTGGGCGCTCCGGGCGCCCCGCTCTGCAGCGCCCTCGGCGCGGGGCGCGGCCGCGGCGGGAGAGCGCCCCCCCGCGGGGCGCGGGGACCCCGCCCCTCGCGCGGCGCAGGGCCCCTATGGGGCAACCGGCCGCGCACCGGGGGCCCCTCCCGGGGCCGGCTTCGCCGGGGCGCGCCGGAGCTTTTGACGAGGAGGAGTTTCGTGGGATGTCTGCAGCGGGAGGCCTCGTCAAAATGCAGGCTCGGCCTCGCCATTTTTGTTGACGACCTCGTCGGGGAGTTCCGAGTCCACTGTACCCAGGTCTCACGTCCCCCTGACTTTCGTCGCAAGAAAAAAATGCACCGGCACGCAAACGCCAACATTTTCCGTCGCCCCTGCGCCGCCCCGAAGGCACCTGCAAAAGTGCCTTCAGCGCGCGCGGCCGTGCGCGGCGCCGTTCGGCGCCTCCTTTGCGCGGCGCCAGCCTGGAACGGGCAGTTTTTTGGCGGCGGCGACCGCGTGGCCAGGGTGTCCCGCTGCAGGGGTCGTTCGGCCGGGGGCTCGAGCATGGCGGAGTTGTCCGCTCTCTCTCGTCTGCGCGTTCCCTCGCCCTGTGCCGTGTCCGCCCCGAGCCGAGAGCCAGTCCGCGGAGTCGCGTCCACACCTTGTATGGCTCGAGCCCTGGAGCTCTCTCCGTCTCGCTCCCACTCGCGAAGAGCTCCTTCCTGAGGGCCCCGCCAGGGCCAGTCGGGGGCTGAGCAGGATGCCGTCCCAGACATGCGACGTCCTGATTTTTTCAGGACGGCGTCCACGCAAATCCCGACCCTTTCCCCGGGACCGGTTTTTCGTCCTGAGTCGTTTTTTGATGGTCCCGAGGCCCGGCGAGGACCTCTAGAGGGGGAAACTATCCAAAAACCGCCTGTCCTGACTTTTTTACGACGCCATCATGTCTGGGGTCGCATCTGTGCCGCGCGCACGACGGAAAAGGCACGGCCCGCGGCGACCGGCGGGAAGCGGGCGAGCGAGAGCGCCCGCCGCCCGTGGTTCGTCCGGCCCTCCGCGGAACGCTCCGCTCCGACCAGCGGTCGCTGGCGCCTGGCGCTGCTGGGATGCGGCGCTCGCTCTGGGGAGGGAGGAGGAGGAGGAGGAGGAGGAGGAGGAGGAGGAGGAGGAGGAGGAGGAGGATAGGTTCTGGGAGGGAGGAGGAGGAGGAGGTGGATGGGGGGGAGGAGGGGGAAGAGGACGCGGTGCAGACACCCCCCTCCTGGTGGTGGTGGCCCTGCTCCGCACGGGGCAGCCCCGGAGAGCACCTGGTCTGCAAGGCCACCGAGCTGACTGGCGCCAGTATGCCTCAGCCGCATTACCACCACCATCAGCCACAGCATCACCACCAACGTCACCGTCAAGGTCACACTCACCCATCACTATTCCTCCTCAAGGTCATCCTGCTCTCCCCTCCTCCTCCTCACCACCAAAATCCTCATCCACCACCTCCTTACTGACACCCTCCTCGGAACTGAACGGAACGGAAGCCGGCGCAGGGCTCCGCGAGGGAGCTGCCAGGAGGGCCGGGGCCCACTCGCGTCTTGATGCAATCGTCCCTCGGGTGGCCCCTTACTGACATCCTCATCCCTTCTCCTTTCTCCTTTCCCCTTTCCTCCCACGCCTCCCTGTCCCTCACCTCCGCCTTCTCCTCAGCCTTCCCGTCCGCCTCCCCCTCCGCCCACCCCCTCCCCCTCGTCTTCCTCCTCCTCCTCCTCCTCCTCGGTTTTCCAGTTTTCCAGTTTCATCCTAGGTCTCATGCAAGCAGAAGCCCAGGTTTAAAGGCCGAAAGGCAACACTATAGGGAGCCTCCTCCTCCTCCTCCTCCTCCTCCTCCTCCCCATCCTCCGTCATCCGTCCTCACCAGCCGCTTCCTCCCTCCCCCCCCCCCGCTCTTCTACTTCCCGACCTTCCTCCCCTGCTCCGCCGCCACAATTGCCCCGCTCCCTCTTTGGAAACCGAAGGGTGCCGATATACCACTACTCCCCGGACCTCGCCCGGGGTGCGTTCTAACCAGAATTTCAAGAGGCTAACGCAGCGGTGGCAACGAGGACGAGGACCTCCCAGGAGGCCCCAAAAAGGGGAAACCACGAGGCAAAGGTGGCGATGTGGATACCTCTTCCTCCTCCGACCCTCCTCCCGCGGCTGTCTAGGCCTCCCCGCCGCCCAGTGGGGGCGACGGGGCCTCGAAGACCGTGAGGTCGCCGTCGTTGTAGTCCTCGGCCTCGAGCCGGACCCACTCCTGGGGGGGGGGCGCCCTCGCGCCGCTGCTGCTGCTGCTGCTGCTGCTGGTGGTGGTGGTGGTGGTGGTGGTGGTGGTGCCTCCGGTGCCCGCTGGCACCGCCGCCTCCTCCTCCGCCTCCTCCGCCTCCGCCTCCGCCTCCTCCTCCTCCTCTTCCTCCTCCGCCTCCTTCTCCTCCTCGCCCGTTCCTTCTCCTTTTTAAATAACTTCCCCCGGTCGCACCCCGAGGCCAGTTGTAGAGCGGGCCGGGCGTAAGAAGTGGCAACCGTTTCACAGATGGAGTGCGGGTCGTTTTCAACATGTGGCTCTCGCCTTGGCGCCGCGCACACTCGTCTTAACAATTTGCAAGAGTTTCGCGGATTGAGGGCGAGTGGTTCTCAGAATGTGGCTCTCGCCTTAGCGCCGCGCGCATTCTTTTTAAACAATTGCAAGAGTTTCACGGATTGAGGGCGGATCCTTCTCAAAATGTGGCTCTCGCCCTAGCGCCGCGCACATTCGTGTGTATATAAATTATCCCAGTGCGTCCCTACCTAGGAGTTGGAGCATTTGGGAAGCAACATCTACATCTACACCGACAGCTACATGCAGTTACATCTACACCTGCATCTACATCTACATCAACAGCGAGACTCACATCTACATCTACACCTACATCTACACCTACATAATGGTTTTGCTTGCTATGCTGCGCTGTGCTATGCTATGCTGCGCTGTGCTATGCTAAGCAATGATATGATGTGCTATGCTATGCTATGTTATGCTGCGCTATGCTATGCTATGATATGATATGATATGATATGATATGATATGATATACTATGCTATGCTATGATATGCTATGCTGAGCTATGCTATGCTATGCTATGCTATGCGATGATTGGCTATGCTATGCTATGGTATGGTGTGCTAATGCTGCGCTGCGCTATGCTGCGCTGCGCTACGCTAAGGTGGTAAGGTAAGGTAAGGTAAGGTAAACTAAGCTAAGCTAGGCTAGGCTAGGCTAGGCTAAGCTAAGCTAAGCTAAGCTAAGCTAAGCTAAGCTAAGCTACAGCTAAGCGAAGCTCAGATGAAGCTAAGCTAAGCTAAGCTAAGCTCAGCTGAGATGAGATAAGCAACGCTAAGCCTTAGGGGACGTAACTGGGGGAACCGCGGGCCGGATGCCGGGGGAACCGCCCGGGGCGAATACCACTGCCCGGCCCCTTTAAGCAAATAGGGTAAGAACCCTTCTAGGCAGAGCCTAGGTAGGGAACTGTGCAAGAGCTTCACGGATTCCCATGATCCACGTGCGCCCCCGCCTGATGCTTGATGGTCCCTGGGCCCGAAAACGCACCCCGGAGGCCGAAGTGGGGGAACAACGCCGGGATGGACAAAATCGATCCGAAGAATGTCTAGGTCCCCCTCCCCCTCCCCTCCCCTGTCCCCCCTCCCGGCGCCGGAAAGGAAACGGAGAGGACCAAGGCGGGTCAGCAGGCAGCAGCAGGGGGAGAGGCGGTCCGCGCGCAAGGCAGCCCTGCTGGGCAAAAGGGGGAGAGGGAGACAGCCCTGCTGGGCAAGCCATGGAGGAGGGGCGAAGGAGGAGGAGGAGGAGAGGAGCCCTGCTGCTCCCCCGATCCTCCTGCTCGCCTCCTCGTCCTCCTTCCTCGTCCTCCCTCCCTCCTCCCTCCCCTCCCTCCTCCTCCTCCCTCCCTCCCTCCCTCCCCCTCATCCTCCTTCCTCCTCCCCTCCCCCCACCCCCCCTCCTCATTTGCTCCTCCCTCCCTCCCTCCCTCTCTCGCTCCTCCCCCCTCCCCCCCTCCCTCCCTCCCTCCCCCCCCCGCGCCCCACTCGCCGAGCCGTCTCCTTGCTCGCGGCGCGCACGAGCCGCAGGTACTTGGCGGCCAGGCGGCCCTTCGCCTCGTCCTCTGACGACCCGCCCAGCCCCCACCCCCCGCGGGGGCAGGGGCCGCCCGGCGCGCGCCCGCGGCCCGCGCCCGACTTCCGCGGGGGGGACGCTGGCTGAGATCCACCTGAACGGCGACAAGAAACTCCTCCTCCTCCTCCTCCTCCTCCTCCTCCTCCTCCTCCTCTCCTCCTCGTCCTCGTCCTCGTCCTCGTCCTCGTGTTCGTGCTCGTCCTCCTCCTCCTCCTCCTCCTCCTCCTCCTCCTCCTCCTCCTCCTCCTCGGGCTCAACGGCTGGCGGGCCGGGAAGAGGGCCACGGTTGAATCGGGTGAATAAGTGTACACGTTGAGCCTGGCTCATTGGTTGGTGCTGGTTCATGCTGTTGGGCCCGACGGCGGTCGCCACGCCGTCGATGCGCGCGGCGGCGGGCTCGATCGGCGCGAACCCATTCTTCCAGACGGGCAGTGGTCTCGGAGCCCAAGGGCGCGAGGACGCTGGGGCGGTAAGCTGCCTGGGTCGGGGAGGTTGCGCCAAAGGCAAGGGCTGCGGCTCAGGGCTGGGGGGGGGGGGGGGCGAGCCGCGGGCGCGCGGGCGGTCGCTGCCTCGCCCCCAGTCCACAGTCCTGCTCGGGCCGCCGACGGAGGGAGCAACTTGAGCGGGGTGGATGCTGCGGCCCTGCCTCGAGCGCCATCACCAGACCCCAGGCCCACGCGGGAAGCTGGGGCGGCAAGCTGCCTGGGTCGGGGCGGCTGCGCCATCGGCAACGGCTGCGGCAAATAACGGGGAGGGCGCGCCGCGGGCGAGCGGGCGGTCGTTGCCTCGCCCCTGCCCGCAGTCCCGCTCGAGCCGTCGACGGACGGCGCGCTCCAGGCGGTGTGGGTGCTCCGGCCCAAGCTCGCGCGCCGCCCCTTGGCCCCAGGCCCATGCGTGGTGCGGGGGCTGCCAGCTGCCTGGGTCGGGTCGGCTGCGCCGTCGGGCTCATTCAAAGGACGGAGAGGGCATGCCGCGGACGCGCGAGTGGTCGTTGCATCGTCTCTCGCCCGCAACCCCGACGGAGCGCCCCGAGTGGGATGGATGCTGCGACCCTAGCCCGCGAGCCGCCCCCCGACCCCAGGCCCGCGCGGGGCGCTGGGGCGGCCGGGGAGGCTGCGCCAGGACCCGAGGCTGCGGCAAAGGACGGGGAGGGCGTGCCGCGGACGCGCGGGTGGACGTCGCCGCGCCCCCCTTCCTCAGTCCAGCTCGAATCGTCGACGGACGGAGCGAGTCGAGCAGGATAGATGCCGCGGCTCAAGCTCGCGCGCAGCCTCTCGACACCAGGCCCACGCGGGGCGCTGGTGCGATGGCAGGTGGCGCTGGCAGCAGTGCCCAAAGCGCAGCCGCAGGCCGCGGCCATGGGCGAGCGGGGCGTGCCGCGGACGCGCGAGCGGCCGATGCCTCGTCTCTCGCCCAGCCGCCTGCTCGGGCCGTCGACGGGCGGAGTGCAGCGCCGAGCAGGCAGGCGCCCACGGCCCAGGCCAGCCCCATCAAGCTTGAAGCTGACGACAAGGGCAGTGTAGCGACGTTGTGTCTAGCGCACTGCGAGCACACGATCACAGCAGTGCAAGAGCGCCACATCAATCCTGATTGCCTGGCAGGTGCACAGCACCGTATCTCGGATGCTGGCTGGTAAGGTGTCTGGACAGCAGCCAATCCCACTGGGAATGCACATGGCACCCAGGCAGGGCTGGCAATCTTGGCGAGGCCGAGCATCATGATCACGAAAGCCCCCCATGCATGGGAGGTCACTCGGCATTGGCTGGGGGTCGTGCTCTACCAGCGCAAGTTCACTGGGGCGTTCCTGGTGGTGTGGTGCTGACCTCCGTGTGCCTCTATGTGAGTGGAGGTTGGTCAGCCAATAACTTGTCTGCCACGCAGGAGGTTCGCACTTGCTTGGAGAACCTGGATCTAGCAGGCGACGATTGGATTGTCGCAGGCGGCTTCAACATGGGGCCGTCGCATGGGAATCTTAGGTGGCCGCATGGCTTGGGAAGGGATGCTCAGAGCTCCAGCGGTCGCTACGTGCCGACGCGCTTTGCCAGGCAGCTGCATTGATTTCTTCCTCACTCCGGCGGATTTGGTGACCAGAGTTGGGCAGCCGTGTGTGCAGGAAGCTATCCCAACTTTTCCCCACTTGTCAGCCTGTATGCCGATCGTGGGGAAAACATTAAGTTGTAGCACCGCGAGCTGAGAGGACCGCGATCGGTTCCGAAGATGCCCGCGCCAAGCTGCCCACTGTTTCCTTCTGCGCTGGGCGGATATCAAATGTTTGATTGCAACAGCCAGGGGCGACAACAGTTTGCAGGTGACGTGGGGCGCGGTGCTTATTCAAAAAGAACTCAAGCTGTTGGCCAGACATGATACTGTGGATAAGAAAGTGGGGCCGCACTGTGGTGCAGGTGGTCCCGTCGGCTTCGCCTTGGCCAAATTGCAGCGGCAGTCTCAACAGAAGCGCATACATGCCGAAGTCGGCCAACGCATGGTGCATAGCGGCCAGGTGGGCACGGCGCGCGCGGAGGGCAGGGGAGGCCATTGCCAACCTCATGGAACTGATTGGACACTAACAGGAAGCTGGCACTGCGGAGGTTTCAGAATTTGTTTCATCTGCGGCCCGCAAGGAAGAGTCCAGAGGGCGGGTCAATCGGGCTGACTGGGGCACAGAGCCAGATGATTGGCGAAAGCTCGCAGCTGCACATGCACAGAACAGAATGAACTGAATCCAGGGAGACGCAGCTTAGCGTCGAAAATGCGAGGAGTCGCCGAGACGGCGCCAGCTCAACACGACAAAATATCAGTAATGCTATTCTACTGGCGAAGCTTTTGACGACAAAACGTAATTCAAAAAAAACATTTAAACGCCAAATGATCGGTATAGCGTTGGACGAATCTCGGCTGACCGAACGCGAGAACGCGAGCGCCCGCGCGATGCTCCTTGCTGCAAACTGATGCCCCGATGGGGATCACGATATCAGCGTTCGGCGCGAAAGTGCGCGGACCGAATTGCCTACCAATCGCGACGTTGCGATCAGGAACAACCGCGCCAATGACAGCGGTAGCAATGATAATCGAACAAACACATTGGAGCAAGTGGCATTGCGACAGCCACATCAAAAGCGCCCTTGCGTTCAATGACACATTGAAGGTCGCGCAACCACGCGCGAGCCCCATGCGACACTACAGCGCACAACAGCATGGTGAGCGCAAAAGTACACAAGCAAACGCGACGCGCGTGCTTGCGCGCGCTAGCCTACAAACGCGTGGGCTCGCGGGTGCGCGCGCGCATGTTCGAGGGCGGTGGCATCGCCTGAATTCGCGGCGCGGTGGCAACTGGTTGTGCAAAGCTGCAGGTCGCCAGGCGCACCTCTGGAAATTCTCGGGGGCGCAGATCCATAATGAGAACCGCGCAGTGCATCCAAAGAGACGCGATCACGCGAGACGTACTTTCGCGCGAGACAGCGGGGCGGCGTCGGCAACGTGGCGGCGGGCAAGAACGCAATACATTGTGCTGCCGTGTTTGCAAACCCAGGCTCCCCCGTGAACTTTGGCGACCAGTACGGGTTCCCGAAACAGAAGAACTTCCACTACACCAGGCATGGTGGAATGGCCCCTGCTAATATTCTGGCGCGCGAGTGGGCCAGGCAGGGCAATTATTTTGGCGCCGCGTGGGCCGACCATGACTGCGAGGAAGGTTATGCACTCACGCAGGAGGATATCGATGGGCTCGGACAGGACCCGAAATTCCTGGATACCTTGCATGCTTTCGCCAGGCCCGCCGATCTGCCAGGATCCATGCTGGCCCGGGGTCCACGTGGCGGCGCCGCCTCATGTGGGCGCACCCCTCAGGCGTTTCGTGGTCCCACATGGAGCTCCCCCGAAGGCCCCGGCGGCATGGCCGCATGGCGGCGCCGCCCATGTGGGCGCGCCCCCCGCACGGTTCGTGGTCCCACATGGAGCTCCACTGACGGCCCCAGTGGCAGGTCTACATGGCGGCTGCGCCCCATGTGGGCGCACCCTTCGCTCGGTTCGCGGCCCCGCATGGAGCTCCACCGGAGGCCCTAGTAACGTGGTCCACATGGCGGCGCCGCCCCATCTTGGCGCACCCCCAACGCAATCGCGGCCCCACTTGGTACCCGCAGCTGCATATGGTTGGGTGTTTCGCCAGGCTTATTTCAGTCCAGGTCCTAATAGGCCTATGCGAGGCCCCGTGGGCGACCGCGAGGGATTCTTTGAGTTTCTTGGCATGCGTGGCCTCCCGCTCTTCGGCGCGAAAGAAATAAGTTACGTCGCCTGCTTGCTGCGTCACGCGCGGGGCGGACTTCGCTACCATTGTGCCCACAACGCATCATGCGCACGTTTGCGATGCTGGCATCGAGGTTACAGGTTGGAGACCAAAAGTGCCGCGATCACTTCGGCGCCCGCCGTGCGTGGATCCGTCGGGACACGTACTCTACAAGCAAATGTCTTTCTCATTTCGTCATCATCTGCTCTTGCCGCCGCTCTCGCATCCGCCCCGTGCTGTTTTTGCCCTGCCCTGGCTCGCGTTCCCTATTGCGGTCCTTCTGCGTTGCGCGCGCGCGCCCTTGCTGCCATTCGACCCGTCGGCCTCCCTGCGCCTATGCGCTGCGGGCGGCGCCCAGCCGACGGAAAACTATCGCCCCGACAAAATTGACCGACAAAAAACCGAACCGCCCCGACAAAAAAAATAGCCTGGCGAAGGACACAACCATATGCAGTTGTCAGTATCGCAATTGGGAGTATCTTCTTCGGTGGCGCTCCCTACGGGGCCACGAACCGCATGAGGGGCGTGCCGAAATGTGGCGGGGTACACAACGCAAAGGATTACGATTGATCTGATTACGAGAGAAAGAACGCGGGTGAGTCAGAGCGCGAGGGAATCTGAGTATGAATGGGTCTGCGCGCGAGTGAATATATTTGCATGAATGTGATCATGGAACCGCCTAGTGTAAGTGTCGAGCATGCCTGTCCGAACACACGTGACACTCGGCGTGGCCGCCGCAGGCAGCTTCCGCGGGAACCCCGACGGCAGCGTCCGCACGTCGCGACGCCCATGTCGGCACGCCTCTTGCGAGGATCGCGCCCGCTTTCGGCTCTTCTTTTCCTTCCTCTTTGCCCGCGCACTCCAAAATCCAAGGCTGCGGGCGCAGCGCAGCGCGGAGTCCCCGCGACGCGCGCTGGTCGCCCCGGGCGGGGTCCCAGCGACGCGCGCGGGTCGTCCGCTGCGCGAAGCAGAGAGAGCTGACTAGCTAACTGGCTGGCTGATAGCGGGCAAGTCTCTGACCGCTGGGCAGAGCGACGACGGGCGAACGAGGCGCCGGGCCCCCCGCAGCACGGAGTTCCCGCGACGCGCGCTGGTCGCCCCGAGAGGGTCCCAGCGACGCGCGCGGGTTGTCCGCGGCGCGAGGCCAAACAATTAGTCGGGCAGTCGAGAGAAGGCGCGGCTCGGGGGAGACGCTCCTCAGGTCAGGCCTCGCGGATGAACTCGGTGAAGCCGAGCTCCCTGGCGAGGGCCGTCGCTTCCCTCCTGCACCGCTTCGTGCGCGCCGCAAACTGCTCCAGCTGCTTCCGCAAGCCCTGCGGCGGCCCTGCCAGGAAGAACTCGATGCGCGGCGCCCGCATGAGCAGGAGGTCCTCGTGGCGCGTGGCGCGCGAGAGCAGCACGTAGAGCTCCAGCCACCAGTCGTCGTCCTCCTTCTTGCCGTTCCCTACCTCGTGGCGGCCGCAATCCAGGATCACGCCTGGGCGACGTCGACCGAGGGAGCAGCGCGCCGGGCAGCCGACGGCCCAGGGCGAGAGTCCACAGGACCGAGAGATGGTCTGGCCGCGGACTGCTCGCGCCCCGGAGGTCTGGCCGCCCCCGGAGCGCCGTTCCCCCGCCCCGTCGCCTTCGCGCACGGTGCGCCCCTGGCACGCCACCGTGGTGATGACCCTGCCGTGCGAGAAATGCGGGGGGTGTGCCGAAATGGGTGGGGGTGACGCATGCGGGCGGCGGCACTGAGGCCTTCGGTGGAGCTCCCTATGGAGCCACGAAACGTGTGAGGGGTGTGCCGAAATGGGTGTGGGTGACGCATGCGGCCGCGGGCACTGGGGCCTTCGGTGGAGCTCCCTATGGAGCCACGAAGCGTGTGAGGGGTGTGCCGAAATGGGTGTGGGGGACGCATGCGGCCGCGGGCACTGGGGCCTTCGGTGGAGCTCCCTATGGAGCCACGAAACGTGTGAGGGGTGTGCCGAAATGGGTGTGGGGGACGCATGCGGCCGCGGGCACTGGGGCCTTCGGTGGAGCTCCCTATGGAGCCACGAAACGTGTGAGGGGTGTGCCGAAATGGGTGTGGGGGACGCATGCGGCCGCGGGCACTGGGGCCTTCGGTGGAGCTCCCTATGGAGCCACGAAGCGTGTGAGGGGTGTGCCGAAATGACACCCCCAGTGGGACCTTCGGTGGAGCTCCCCATGGGGCCACGAAACGTTGTCCTGGGCGGGGGAGACGCATGCGAACACCCCTACTGGGACCTTAGGTGGAGCTCCCTATGGGGCCACGAAACGCTGTCCTGGGTGGGGGAGACGCATGCGAACACCCCCACTTGGGCCTTCGGTGGAGCTCCCTATGGGGCCACGAAACGCTGTCCTGGGTGGGGGAGACGCATGCGAACACCCTTATTGGGACCTTCGGTGGAGCTCCCGATGGGGCCACGAAACGCTGTCCTGGGTGGGGGAGACGCATGCGAACACCCCTACTGGGACCTTCGGTGGAGCTCCCTATGGGGCCACGAAACGCTGTCCTGCGTGGGGGAGACGCATGCGAACACCCCTATTGGGACCTTCGGTGGAGCTCCCTACGGGGCCACGAAACAGTGTCCTGGGTGGGGGAGACGCATGCGAACACCCCCACTTGGGCCTTCGGTGGAGCTCCCTATGGGGCCACGAAACGCTGTCCTGGGTGGGGGAGACGCATGCGAACACCCCCAGTGGGACCTTCGGTGGAGCTCCCTATGGGGCCACGAAACGCTGTCCTGGGTGGGGGAGACGCATGCGAACACCCCTACTGGGACCTTCGGTGGAGCTCCCTATGTATGGGGCCACGAAACGCTGTCCTGCGTGGGGGAGACGCATGCGAACACCCCTGTTGGGACCTTCAGTGGAGCTCACTATGGGGCCACGCGACGCTGTCCTGGGCGGGGGAGACGCATGCGAACGCCCCCAGTGGGGCCTTCGGTGGAGCTCCCTAATCCAGAAGCCGCATTAAAGTGATCATTTGTTTTTTGCCCCCCCCTCTGTCACAGAGGGGGTCAAATATGCCCCCCCTCTGTCACAGAGGGGGTCTGAGATGCCCCCCCCCTCTGTCACGGAGGACCTCGTTCTGGGTGCTCTTCTGCCACGGGAGCTCCCGATACGATTGGAGACGATAAAATGTGATAGCGGGATGGGGGATTGGAGGGGGAGGGAGAAGAAAACGATGAAGGAGAGGAGGCAACGACAGCACCGATGAAAGCACCGATTCTTTTTCCTTCTCCGCTCGGGCAGCGGTCGCCGAGCACGACGGCGCGCGCGAGTCGCCGCCGCTCACGATGCATTGGCAAGGCCTCCGCTGCTGCGGAGGGTCGACGTTCGGCCGATGAGGCCTCCCTCCGCTGCTGCGGAGGGGCGGCTCCTGTGCGATGGTTCAGCTAAGTTTTTTCCCAGGGATTGGTTTCGGGGGGGGGTTCGACCCACCTCCAAGTCGTGGTCGCGACCTCCCAGTGCCCCTGGCCGCTACTCCACCCACTGCGGCTGCTCCACCAGTCACTGGGGCGTTGGTCGCTGCCGAATGCAACTTGCATGTCGCGCCAGGCGGAGTCGACCATGCGGTCCTGCAGCGAGGAAGCCTCGCCGCTCGGCTGTTGCCACTCGCGCTCCTCGCCCTCCTTGGTGCGCCACCACTCATCCCTGCGCCACTCCTCGTCTGTTGGTTGCTGCCGTGGCGTTTGTGGCCTCCGCTGCTGCGGGGGCTCTGGCGGCTGATGCCGCGGCGCCTCCCGCGGCTGCTGCTCTTGCAACCCTTGCCCTCGCTGCTCCAGCGGCGCAGGCCCTGGAGATGGCCACTGCGGGGCCGGCTGCCACCTTGGGGGTGACAAGTAACTATTTCTATCATTATCCCCTTCCTGTCCACTCCCGCCCCTTCCCGACACTCATTTCCTTATGTCATCCCTCGTCCTGCTCAGCCTCTTCCTCATTCCCTCTCCTCCCTCCTGCCATCCCCGTGCTCCACCCCCCCTCTCCCTCCCTCCCCCTTTCAAACCCCCGCCGCGACCTTCCATGCCAGCCGCGGGCCAGTCGCGGCCGTCGTCCGCGTTTTCGCCTGCCCATCTTGGCGGGCGCCACGCCTGTTGGGCGCGCTCGTCTTGCTCGCCCCTCTCGCGGTGCTGCTCTGGCGCCTGGCGCTCGGGCCCGTGCTGCTCGGGCGCCACTGCTGCGGCGCCCTGGAGCGCAGCTGCTTGCTGTTTCTGGGCGCGCCTGTCCTTCTTCTCTCTGTTTCTCTCCTGCTTCCTCCCCTGCGAACGCGAGCTGGCCATGCGCATTTGGAACAGGAGAGGGTAGTGGGCGCCGCCGTGCCAGCGCCCCTCCACCTCCACGGTCTCCGGCGGGAACGTCTTCTGCAACGCGCGGAAGAGGGTCACCTCGCGATTATTAGAGAAGCGGTGGTCCCCTCTAGCCTCAGCCTCGGCGCGCCTCAGTTTCTCACGCTCCTTCTCTTGGATCTTGCGTTGGCATTCCTCTGACTGAATGAGTAAATCCTGGAGGTGCTCGCGGGCGTCTTTTTTCGGGTAGTAGCGATCGTAAGGCATCCCAGGGCCTCCTTCCTGGCAGTGGTGCCAGTACGTCGGCTCCGATGATGGGCTGGTGGAGGCCCCCGCTGCTGCGGGGGCCTCTGCCTTGCTTCTGTTGCGGTACCCGATCTCACCGATCACCGACTTGCGTGCGAAGAGCAACCCCGCCTCGTCTCTGTCGTGCACGGCGCTCAGCGGCCAGCGCAGGGTGTACTCGCCAGGCCTGTTGAGAACGAAGATGCCGCAGCTGTCCAAGCACGGAGCGCCGTCCAATCCGCGCCAGAAGTACGCTGCTGCCGTCTCCAATCGCAAGCCTAGACCCCGAAGACTCGGCAGCGTCTGTGTGAGCGCCATGTTGAAATCCCCACAAAGGATGTCAACGTTGTTCTCCTGCAAGATGGCCGCCAGCCTCCGCCACCACGTCTTGTGCGCCTCCTTAAAGCCTTTGGAAGCTTTCGCCGTGTCGCGGTGGAGGTGCACCGCGCACACCCGCACTTTCGAGCCGAAGTGGGCGTAGGTTTGATCGAAGTAGACCTCAACCGCCATGATCCTCGAGAACGCTTCCATCTTGTTCCCTTTTGCAGTGGCCGTCGACACTCCTTTCCCAATGGAGCAGCCGCATTCCGTGGCACAGATGTGCGCGCGCAGCGATGCACAAGGACTTGTCCTCACGCCCGCGCAGGGTCAAGTATTCGTGCTCTGGTCGATTCTGGAGCTGTTGGCAATCGCCAACACTCGCAGCACGACTTCCTCTTGCTGTCGCCATCGCTGCTGCGGGGGCGACAAAAGGCCCACCGCTGCTGCTGCTTTGGCCCTCCGCTGCTGACGCCCCCGCTGCTGCGGGGGCGTCCGCCTGCAGCGGCGGTGGTTTCCCTGGCCGCTGTAGGATTGCCTCCATCTGCTCCTCACATTCCGCAAAGCACGCCACGAGAGCAGGGCAATGCCGCAGCTGCAACTCAAGTCTCCGCCGCTGGTCCGCGTGGTTGGTCTCGCTCGGCATGGGGCCCCAGTTCCCGAACAGGACGGAAAGGTTGCCCACGTTGTCGTTCCGCTGCCTGTTCACGTCAGCCGCTCTACTTTCGCAGAAGAACTGGAGCGGGACGGCGTCGCGAAGAACGCACTTGCGCCGCTCGACGTCGTCGGGCGGCGCGCAGCCCCCAAAGGCCGGCTGATCGCGCCGCTCTTCCTGAGGCTCTTCGTCATCGCTCGGATCCACCGCCGAGTCGCCTGGGCGGGTGCGCATCGTCGAAACTTCTGATCGCGCCGCCGCTGCTGAGCTTGAAACGCCAGGCGGCGCAGCCCCCGCTGCCGCGGGGGCGCCCTCTGTCACACGGGCCCAAGGGCCCTTCCAGGGTTCTGCCTGACCACCCGCAGGTCGCCAAACCTTCCCAGACTTCGCTGTGTGTACTGCCGACAGTCGGCCCCGAGGCCCCGCTGCTGCGGGGCCCAATGAGCTGCTGCTGCTGCTGCTGGCCGCGGCCGCCACTCCCTGCCCCCGCGTTGCAGGGGGGGGCGGCCGTCAGAGCCGGACTCCTGGGGCCGAAACGGCGGTGGAAGGAGGGGGGCGGGGCGAAGAGGAGGAAGACGGGGCGGATAGGAAGGGAAAGGGCGGGCAGAGAGAGAGGGAGAGAGAGAGAGAGAGAGGGAGAGACAGGGAGATAGTGAGAGAGGGATATATAGAGAGAGAGAGAGAGAGAGAGAGAGAGAGAGAGAGAGAGAGAGAGAGAGAGAGAGAGAGAGAGAGAGAGAGAGAGAGAGAGAGAGAGAGAGAGAGAGAGAGAGAGAGATAGAGATAGAGAGATAGAGAGAGAGAGAGAGAGAGAGAGAGAGAGAGAGAGAGAGAGATAGAGAGAAGGGATGAGAGAGGAGAGATAGAGAAGAGAGAGGAGGAGGGGAGATAAGGAGTCAGAGGGGGAGGAGATGGAGAGATGAGAGTGGAGAGAGAGAGAAGAGAAAAGCGAGAGAGAGAGAGGGAGAGGAGAGAGAGGAGAGGAGTAGTATGAGAGAGGAGTGAGAGGAGGAGAGATGAGAGGGCAGGAGCTACGGAGGAGACTTGTAGGACGAGCGATAAACGAGAGGAAGAGAGATAGAGAGAGAGAGAGAGGGAGTAGAGTATAATAGATCAGAGAGAGAGAGAGAGAGAGAGAGAGAGAGAGAGAGAGAGAGAGAGAGAGAGACGGACGCGGGGGAGGGAGGAATGAGATAATGACCAGGAGGGCGATCAGGGAGAAGGAGGGGGGAGAGCAGGGGGAGGGGCGGAGTGATCGACACCCGCGTGGTTTTCTTCCCCTGCCTGCTCCCCCCCCCCTTCTCTCACCTCCTCCCCCGTCCTCCCTCCCCCCCGTTTCTTCTGCATAGGGCCTGCGCTACGTCCGCGCGCGCACGCGGCACCTCAGTCGCAGCCAGGTGGAAGAGCAGCGGCTGCTGCCCGAACTCACACCCCGCGCCTCGCCGCTGCCGCGGCGGGCCGCGCCTCTCAGAGGCCCCCAGCTGCAGGGGGCGCAAGCGCCAGGGGGCCAGACAGACGGCGTCGCGTCTCACTGTGCATAAACATGCTGAAAGCTCTCGGGTTGCCACCCAAGTACTCGTCTATGACGTTCTGCAACCGCGTGGCAAACGTCTCTGGCCACTCTCCACCGAAGTCCTCCATGCCAGCGGCGTCACATTCCCGCCGAAACCACTCAAAATCTGACCGCTGAGCTGCAGAAAGCCCAGAACCCAACCCCGCCAAGCGATTCAGCGCGTCGCACCTCGACGTTCGACCCGCCGCGCCTCCGCAGCTGCGCAGGCCCGCGCCCAGCTCGGATAACCCGACATGCTTCATCCTGTGTTTGATATATATGGCTGCCTCTGCGTCTAAGAGTTTGGCTTGCTGTGTCCTCAGCAGCTTGCGCGCTTTCTTTACGTCGTCCCCCAGGCGGGTTAGCTCTTCTCTGCGCCGCGCCTCGACATCCCGCTGTCGTTTCTCGTTTCTGAGCGTCGCCTCGCGGGCGCCCTCGCATGCTGCGAGGGCCCGCTGAACCCCAGGATCTTCCTTCGACACTTCGCGCACTCGCCTCCGTTCTTTCCGTAATTGCGTCTCCGTGAACGTGGCCCCCGCGATGTCGCCCCAGCTGCGCAACTCCTCAGCGATCGACGAATACGTTCTCATCAAGTCAGACGTCTGCTCCGCGTTTTCCATGCGAGACGTCGACAGGCCAGGCGGCGCCTCCAGCGCGCTCTCCGCCGCCGCTGCTGCGTTGAGGCTTTGATCGGCCCATCCGTAGTCAAACTCGCCAGCGGCGCTCCACCCGTCGTCGCCCTCGCCCCCATCATCTTCATCTCCTTCGAGGGCGTCGACGGAATTGCCACCCTCAGTGCCCCCGCTGCTGCGGAGACCCTCGGCCGCGTCTTCCGCCCCCTCCATGCCATGCCAAATCTTGTCGCCCTCGCCCAGAGCCGCGTCGTCTCCAAGGTTTGCGAACACGTCGTCGCAGTGGCCGCGTCGAGGGCGCGGGAGGACCAATCGCATGATGTCTTTGTTGGTCCATCTCAAGCGCCCCGCCTGCGCCTCTTCTTCGACCTCCGCTACTGCGGCGGCGACCTTCTCAGGCATCCTCAACTTTCTCCAGAATGGCCTGCCTCTAATCGTTTTGTCTTGTTGGCACCAAAAACTCCACAAATTCGCTGGCCCCGCGGTCGCGCCCGACCCGCAGAGGCGCGTTTGCAGGGCGAGCGTCTCCTGGGTCTGGGGGCGGAGCGGCTGCGGCGGCCATGGGGCCGAAGCCATGCGCGCGCGCACGCGGCCGCCCTCTTGTCTCGAGCCCAGCGCCGCAGGGCAAGCAAACGGCCGCATCCTCGCAGTGATCCTCCTGTCGGTGCTGCTGCGGGTGCTGCTGCTGCTGCTGCTGCTGCTCCTCCTCCTCCTCCTCCTCCTCCTCCTCCCCCTCCTCCCCCCCCATCCCCCCCCCGTCCTACTTGCCCCAACCCCTCCGCCCCCTCCTCGCCAGATTCCGCGAGTTCCTTTGTCCTCTAGCGCGCGAGCGCTGGAGAGCCGCAGGCTCGCGATCCCCCGCGCGTGCCCTCGCCCCTGTCCAGTCGACAGAAACCCGCAGGCATCGACCTCGGCGGTCAGCGCGCCGCTGCTGCGGTGCAAACGCCGAGTCTGTCTGCGTAAAAACAAGCCGTCGTAGCGGTCAGCGCGCCGCTGCTGCGGCGCGCGCCAGCGAGCGGATAACGAAGACATCACTTCTCTGTTTCCTGCTTGGTGGCTTTCTGGACCACGCCCTCCAATAACGCTAGAAGAACCTGCTTCTGCTGCGCACGGGCGGGCTGTTTCAAGGGCGTCGTCACTTCCGTCAACGCCGTGCCTGTGGACCATTTCTCCTCGTTCAGATCCTGAAGCCTGGAGGCCCATGTTCGGCCTGCCATTGGCCCTCCTCTGACCTCCAGCGCCCGCATCCCAGAGGGGCACCACCTGGTGGTCCACGGGCGCTTCTCGTCCAAAGCGTCGTCCTCGTCGTCGTCGTTGGGTTCGGGGGCGCTTTTGCCCTGGCTCTCCTCGCACAGGTAATGCAGAAGCCAAGGCAGGTCCTGACTCTGAACGAGTAGTTGCCCATATCTGTTCTCATACACACAAACCTCTTTCGTGTCGGCCTCATCTGGCTTAGGAGACATCGGCATGGTTACTCTGCAGAGCGTGCCTCGAGGAAACCCTTTCTGTTTCTCAGGGGTTTTCTTCGCTTTCGATGCGGCCTTGACGGTGCCAAGGAGATCCGCCATGGGATCCCGACCTTTTTCTCCCGCTGCTGCGGGAGACCCTGCTGCAAGCCCCCGCTGCTGCGGGGGCCTCTTTCACAGGAGTCGCCGCTTCATCCACGTTGTATCCTTCTCCAGCGCGAAGCTTCTCATACAATTGTTCTAACAAGTTTGTTTCGCTCAAGGCGCCCTTCACGGCACTGTGGCCACCGACCACTTTGAGCATCCACAGGCGGTGCTTTCCGACGGGCACGAAGGCTTCTATGCTCATCTCGCCGCCCAAGACAACACAGCGCTCCTCGCATTCCAGAGCAAATCCCGCTGCCCCCTCGCGATTTCGGCGCAGCCCGCCCGTCACGCAGAGCACCCCCATGCTCGCGCCATCTTGGCGCGCTGCTTTCCCGACAGCGACCTCCCGCCATGTGTCCTCTGCCTTGCGTTTCATGCCGCCGTGCGCAAGCCCCCGCTGCTGCGAAGGCGCGCGCGTCCTAGGTGTCGGCCCCCCTCACAAGTGAACCGCCTGAAAACGGCTATGGAAAGCGGACTCCTCGTCTCGAACAGATCCTCCTACTCCTCATCCGCATCATGCTCCCTCCACGAGCTTCTTTCCATCTCATCCAACCCATCCCCCTCCTTCTCTCCGAACGAGCACAGCTGCCTTCCCTGTCCCTTGACCGCTCCTCTGCCCCTTGAGGGGGGGCCTTGTGTGCTCTGACCGACCCTCTGTCCCACAGGGGGGGGCGTCCTGATCGAACGACCACCCCTGTTTCACAGAGGAGGGCGCGCGGAAACGCACGACCCCACCCCCTCTGTGACAGAGGGGCTCCCGCGCTTTTCCGCCCCACCCCCTCTGTGACAGAGGGGCTCCCGCGCTTTTCCGCCCGACCCCCTCTGTGACAGAGGGGGTCCCGCGGAAAAGCGCGGGACCCCCTCTGTCACAGAGGGGGTCGGCCTTGCGCGCTTCGACCGCCCCCCTGTCCCACAGAGCGTCCCGCGAACAGGACGGCAGGGCGATGAGCAGGACGATGAGCACGGAGAGAGGAAAACAGGACACGGGAGGGAGGCGGGAACGGACGAGGGGGGACGGAGACGGAGGCGAGGCGCGAGGG
>CAUYUJ010016088.1:211693-249620 GCA_963575745.1 Prorocentrum cordatum | reverse complement strand
AAACCGTGAAACATCGTTGCAACCACCAGCCCCAACTTGTCCGCAGCAGGGCCCAGATTTCTCCTCGACGCCCCTGCGAGGCTCCCACGAGTGCCACCTGAAGGCCCATGACGCCGCCGAGAACGTCCACGAGGCTTTGCAAGTTTTGCACGAAAGCACCCAAGGCATCTTGGAAATCCCCTCACACAGAAAAAGCGAAACCTGCACCAACATCCAAAAGGCTTGCGACCCACAGCGCCGGCATAGCGGCGGGGTTCGCCACAGGCATCGGAACGCCAACGCCTTCCCCCCCCCCCCAATTTCCGATGGGAACTTCCTGGGGCGAACTCCACGCAGCGCTCGCCCCGGCCGAACGACGCCCCCCCCCGAAGGGTTGGACCAGGCAAGCTGAAGTCGGGGATGCCCGCCACCGTGTCCCCTCGCTCTCTTCCTCCTCTTCATCATTTTCCCCCTCCTCCTCCTGCCAATCCCCCCCCCCCTCCCCCGCCGCGCCGCCACGCCCCCCCCCTTCGCCGCAGAATGCTACCGCGCGCCCGTTAGGACCGCGAGTCGCCCGGCGAACGCGAGAGTAGTAAGATGACATGTTTCCGACATGATGCGTGGGCGCCCAATGCGCGGGCCTACATGACACGTCGAGGGCGCCTGACACGCGCCCGCGATACAATTCACAATCGACATCGGAAAATTAGCTCCGGCGGCGCACATGCGGTGGGACACGCATGCGTTCGGCGTCACCCGCGCGGGGTGGCTAACAAATTCGCGGCGTTGCGGTAAAAATGCCATCGTGCCCAACATCGTTTCGAAGCGCGCTGCGTTGCGCCGCGCTAGCGCGCGTGGACTGCGGCCTGCATGCGGTCCGCGCACTAGTACGAGCGATTGAGTCTGAAAAGGCAAAGCGTGGCACGTGCGTCATGAAAACGCGGCACACGGCAGAAACAATTCTGAGAAGGAAACTCGCGCGCTTCGCGTGCGTCCGTCGACCGACATTGCTAAATCAGGGCAAGCGCGCGGCGACGACCGCATTTGTTCCCACCAATCAATATGGCAAAAAAAAAAAATGTCGAGGCCCTGGTTTTGTTTCCTGGTGGGGGAGGGACCCGAAAAATATATTCATGGGCCAGTACAAAGCGTAACCCGACCAGCCCCAATACAAGTCGTCGTCTCCAGGGAGACGCATATTAGCGTCGAGAATGTGAGGGGTCGCCGAGACGGCGCCAGCTCAACACGACGAGGAGGGGGAGGAGTGGGCGAGCGGGCGGCGACGAGGGGAAGGGGGGGAGGAAACCAGGCCTCACTCACAGAACACCTCACGTGTTCGAGTCTCACTCACGGAGCGCCCGAAGCGGGTTCCACTGAACCAGGCACCTGAGTAATTGACGTGAGGACCCAACATGGCGAGGTCGGAAAGGAGGCCAGGCGACACGGACTGCCGAGGACCCAACAGAGCGTTGCAAGAGGTTTCAGAATATCACAAACTGGCGAAAATGATGTCTGAACTCGGTCGTGACATGTCCAAGATGCTGACGGAAGCGAACGTGATTGGCGAACTCGATAGCTGGGCAGCTGTAGTATTTCTCGCTGGTATGGGGTTCAACGTCTATCCCGAGGTGGGCGCGGTGCTGGACGCTATAGAAGCCAAGGCTGCTGTGCCAAGTGAATCACGCAGCCAGAAGCCTGCCAAGGCCTGGAGGGGCTGGGCAGCAGATAGTTTTAAGCACGGAGCGCGATTCGCGCGCGGACACGAGGGTGGGGGGGGGGAGCGTCGCAGGAGGTGGTCGACGCTAACTTGACTGCCCGCGCACCAGAGCATCCCCATCTGTTGGCCGAGAAGGCCATGAGATAATGGGACAAGATACGGTCATTGCATGATGCGGCCGCGCCTGAGCTCCCATCCGACGCTTCCGCACGGGGGGGCCTCCCTGCGCCGACGGTGGAGGATCTCAAGCATGCCGACGGGAGTCGGCCAGTTCAGTTTTGCGCCTCGCAGTTTGATTTTCCTATCAAGCAGGTCTCGAGTCTCTGGCGCAGCTGTTTATGAAGTGCGAGAGTCTGTTATACTGGCCGTCGCGAATTCTCCCCACGCAGCTCGTTCGACTGCCCAAACCCTCGGGGGGGGCGGGGGCGGTCGTTGAATTGCCCTCTTGAATGCCCCCCTGAAGGCTTGGGGGCGGGCTAGGCGGCCCACTGCGGCCCAGTGGGAGTCTGGGCATGATCTGGAATGCTTCTGGGGCCCATGGGCTGGCAGATCTTCGCCGGACAATCCGTTCTCGTTATAGTTAGACGCTGTGTAATTTGCCTCAAGAGGCTAGGTTGAAACAGTTTCCCATGAGACTAGCGTGGATGACGATTCAAACCTATCTCCAACCCAGGTGCCTCAGCGCCTTTTCCTCCCTTTCTGTGCCCGTTCAGTCCAGCCGGGGAATCCCTGCCAGGTGCTCCGCGGCCACCATCGCGCTGCGAGTGCTCCGGACGAGGGGCCTCGATGACCGCGCGACTCTGCATCCGTCGGCCAAGCCTCGAGCCCTGATCGACGATATCAGCTTTCACTGGGCGGGGGGGCGGGGGGGCAATATGAGCGGGCCAGAGGCCTGGCTAACGCTGCGCCTGGTTTTGCTTATCTGCTCGGCCCATGGGGCCGATTCTTCAGCCTGGCAAGTCTGGCTCTGTAGCTAACGCGGTTTGGGGGCAAGATGGGTTCGCGCGGCCTATCAAACCAGCGCGCATTAAGGCCGGGAGAGCGATTCGAAACCCGAGGTGCGAAATGCACGGCGCGCGAGCTCTTCGCCCGCAAGAAAAGGCAAGGCTGAAGAACTCGATGTCACGCAGGCGCAAAGAGACCTGGCCGCCTCCCGCGCGGCGCGCTTCAAGCCCCGCGCTATGCGCCCACGCGACGTCCAGTTCTTCAACCTCGCCTTTTCTTGCAGGCGAAGAACTCGCGCGCCGTGCACTTCGCGCCGAAAAACTTCCGGCGCGCCACGCGGGAGGCGGCCAGGTCTCTTCGGAGGACTGGGCTGCCCCCGGCTGGAGGCCGCGGAGCCGGCGCGCCGGGAGTCTCTCCGACGCCGCGCCGCGCGGCCCCCACTTCTCTGCGGGGGCCCCTGCGCGGGGCCGAGCCCAAAGCGTCGCCCGCCCTGCCCTGCTTGCGGCCGCGCAGGAGGGCGACAGGCTCGACCGCATCTCCGAGGCGACGGCTCCGATTGTTGCGAGGCTTGCTTCGTCTATTTGAAACAGTACAGGAAGGTTCTATTACCTGGGATTTTTATGACCTGGGATTTGTATTACACATGGTTGTAGACTACGAGAAATTGCATCTCCCGCGCGCGCCAGAATACATACGATAGGGTCGCGCCTGGCCTCGTGGACTGGAGCTCGCGGCCCCGTCTCGACTGCTTGGGTCGCGCTCCCGCGCGCGGGGTGGAATCTGATTTCCCCAGCTGTCCTCGTGCATGACAAGAGCAGCCATATGAATGTGCTTAAGGCTTGTCCAGCTGACATGAAGGGTCTACTCGAGGAGAGCCTTCGCCGCTGGCAAGTAGATAGGACCCTCCAACACCTTCCCAACAGCCTAGGAGAGAGCTGCAGGAGGAGGGGCACGCGCAAGGCGCCGCCGTCGGTTTTGAACGTGGCGCGGCGAGGGGCCCTGCGCACAATTTGGTCATCGGTAGCGTGGACTCCCGAGCGCCTCCATTCCATAGGGCTCCGCAGCACGCCGCAATGTCCTGTTTGCCAGCAAGCGGCAGGCAACGAGGCCCATCAATGGTTCGAGTGCGAAACAATGTTGGACGGGCATGAGGAACCAGTGCCAGACAGCATCCTGGAACCCAGGCCGGCCATTAAGGCCAAATTTTCTTCGCCAGCTGGTGCCGATCAGTTTTATTTAAGTTTCGGGCTGCCGCCCATGCCGCCCGCGCCGTCGACTCCTAGCGATGGATATCCTGTCTCGGGGTGGGGGGACTGGCGAGGGGCTTGGGGGCGGAGGGTCTTCGCGGACGGATCGGGCCAGGCGTCGTCGATCCCAGGACTGACGAGATGCGGGTGGTCGGTAGTTGAGGTCGACGACCCTGGTATGGTTTTAAAAGCGATTTTCGGAGATCTGCCAGCCATGTTGCAGACTGTACCGCGGGCCGAGCACTGCGCAGCTCCCAAAGCTAACGAAGTTGCACAGGAGCCAGCGTCAGTTTTCTCTGATGAATTGTATTGAACCTTGTGCGGGGCGGGATGACTTGGTCGGCGGATGCTGGCACGTCTCGATCTCGGCACGCCTTGACATGGGAGAATATTCGCAGGAGCTGTTCGGATGGGCCACCTCCCTCCTTTGAGTGGGTCCCTGCCCATCGGGAGATCGAAGCGGTGATGGAGACCCCAGAGTGTGACCTGGTTCGCTTCATTGGGAACGAATGGGCGGATGTTCGCCAAGAAGGGAGCTCTATCTCACACGCCAGCTCTGGTCCTGCAGGATTTTCACGAGCAGAACTTTAAAGCAGCCAAAGACCATTCGAGTCTGTTCGCCTGGATGGTCCAGGCTGCTGGCTCCAGCCCAGCGAGGGGACGCCGCCGAAGGGTGGCCGAGCCGGGTACACCCCCAAGCTGGTGCTAGGCTCGCATGATCTCAGATTTTGTGAGCGTTTGGCCGAGCACCTATTCCTGGATTGCTATGGCTTCTGAGCGAGCAACGACATGTGTACATGTACGCCCTCCGCGGTATTGCGTGCACGAACCTCCGCGTTCAAACGCACTTCGGCGGAAACAAACGGCGTACATGTACATATGTTGTTGCCCTCTGAGATTCGCGAGGACTCGAGGATCGATGAAAGCGTTGCGTGCCGGGCCGTGTGCACCTGGCGAGCTGCAGAGGGCGACGGCAGCCCGATATTTTCCCACGCCCTAGAGACCCACCTGCACGTGTCGGCTGCGGGGGATGCCGCGATGCGTGCTGTTGCAACCCTCGAAGAAGGCCCTGGCCCGCCTGCCGAAGGCCGGGTTGGGGATGGGGTTGGTCGGCGGGACGTCGGCGCCGTCGGTGTCGACCAGGAGATGGAACTGTACAGCGAGCTCGGCCATGGAGCCGAGAAGCTCGGCTCCACGGTCGTCTGCCACAATTGTGGTGCCTACAGTGTGGCCAGAGGCCGCAACCCGAAGCTTCGTGCTGCGTGAAAGGGGCATGCGGCCGTGGCGTCGACGCGCGCCGACGAGGAGCTGCAGATTTCCTGCGCAACGCGCGGGCTCCATCCTCGGACTGGGGCCTCTTGCCCGTGAGTTCCCTCGACGCGAAGTCTCCACCGTCGGCCTCCCGACGAGGTGGGGACACAGCTGTTGAGGGATTGCTGTGCGTCGCGGTGGTTTCTGGCCCCGCAGTGCAGCCCTCCTTTCCTCGCTGAGGCGGGTCCGCACGCTCGGACTCGCTCTTCGTCGCTGGCTGCCTCCGCCTCCGCCTCCGCCTTCCTCCTCCTCCTCCTCCTCCTCCTCCTCCTCCTCCTCCTCCTCCTCCTCCTCCCCCTCCTCCCCCTCCTCCTCCTCCTCCTCCGCCACCGCCTCCGACCGCAGCCTGCGCGGGCCGCCAGCGCGAGGCCGCCCGCGCGGAGAGGAGAGGGCGCCGAGGGCGCCGCCCTCGCGCGCGGAGGGCCGCCGCGCGGAGGCCCGCGCGGGCGCCCCCGGCCTCTCTCCCGCCGCTCACCCCGAAGGGCCCGCACCCCGCGGATCGCCTTCCCCGCCGCGAGTCTGTGGCGCTGGGCCCCCTCGCCGCCGCGAGGCCGTGGCCCTCGCCGCGCCGCCCGGCCCTTCCGCCGCCCCCGCCCTGCCTCCCTCCGCTCTCCGCGGGTCCAGCTCGGCACCGGGAGCTGCACCTGGCCATCGCTCGGACGTCCACTTTCTGTGTCTGTTTTTTTTGGCTTCGTGCGTGGCTTTTGCGTCACATGATCAAGGATGCTCCTCGCTGGTCCTCGCCGAAGGAAAAATGCACACGTCCGAACGATGCCAAGGCACCGTGGGCGAACCCGTTCAGGGGGCGAGGCGCGGTGGAAATAGTGGGGGGGGGGGGGGGCACCGGGGGCACACGAGGGTACGCGCAAACCAGTGGACCACGCATGATATCAGTGGTCCACCAGTGGACCACGCATGATGACTAGTTCGAGAAGAGGAGCACATTAAAACATGCGACTTCCAGAGGTCGTTGTTGCTTCCTCTATGATTCGATCAAGCTCAACTGGTGTACACATGCGCGGCGAAAAGAAACGGGTTTGACGCGAGATGCCATAGCGACCTTACACGACGGCTTACGCGGGCCGCCAGTCATATGGGAAAGGAGGACGCTTACTCGCCATCTTACGTGGGCAGCTTAGGCGCGAGTGTCGGCGCAGTCGAACCTGCGTTTCTGCGTCGCTCACATGTTCTTCACACGAAAGCAAGACATCGACCATGAAGAAGAACAAGCCATGCAAACATTGACTTCTGGAGGTCCGAACATTCATGGTTATGATAGAGTTTCCTCGTCGATTCGAGCAATCTCAACTGATGCACACATGTCCTTCACACGAAATCATGAAATCGACAATGCATTCGAGTCGCGCCCCGATGCGCGCAGGAAAGCGAGGACGACGGCTTGCCGAAGAGGCGTCTCGGATATGGTGAGGGCCGTGTCCTGCGCCGGCGCGGCCGCGAGAACGAGGCGGCCCAGTGGAAAACCGCAGCGGCTGTGCAACGGCCTCCTCCCTCCCCTCCTCCCCATGGTCGTCATCGTTGTCGCCATCGTCAGAATCGCCATCGCCACCATCATCACCGCTCCTGTCCCTTCTCCTCCTGTTCCATCTGCTCCTCCTTGGAGGGCTCAAGTAGCGAAGGCCAAACACGCGAAGCAAACCTGATCCAACTCGGTGACTCTGGGCCGAGGACCGCTCATCATGCGTTCCACGGGCGCCTTCGACCGTGCACGACACGAGCTCTCGAGCTCTCGCAGCCTCCGAGAGCACGCCGCGCAAAACATCGGGAGGCCTTGGCAGAAGTGCGCCCCCGCTGCCGAACTTGACCTATAAAACAATTCGCCTTCCGAAGACCTCCAGTCGGGTCGGGCGAAAGGGGGGATAGCAAAGGGGGCGCTGAGAACCAGCTCACGTAGCTGCTTTCCCGGGCGCCTCCCGGCGCCGGGAGAGGCGACTGTGCATCGAGGAATAGGCCCCTCGGTGGGGCCGAAACCAGGTGCATGCAGCAAATTTCCTAACCCCCCCTCTCCCAATCCCCCCCCTTTCGCCCGACCCGATCCAGGGTCTCCAGACACTCCAGGCGCACATGCTCCGCGACGCTCGGCCTCGGTGGTCCCTCGCCGGACCTCGGGACCGGCCCCCCAAAAAGGGATTCGGGATGTGGAGCCGGCCCTGGGCCTCCTCCTCCTCCTCCTCCTCCTCCTCCTCCTCCTCCTCCTCCCCCTCCTCCCCCTCCTCCTCCCCCTCCCCCTCCTCCTCCCCCTCCTCCTCCTCCTCCTCCTCCTCCTCCTCCTCCTCGGTCCCGACCTCCGGGGACCCCGAATTGAGGAACTCGAGACATCGGAGGTCGGGCTGGCTCCGTTCGCCGGCGGAGTCTACGGCCCCGGCCTGGCGCAGAGGAGCAGAGGACGGCAAGATTCGAAAGAGAGAGAGAGAGATCTAGACGGCAACTGGCGCTGCCTCGTCTCGGAGAGCGGCATCTGCCTCGAAAGCTGGCGTGTTCGTATGGTCAAACATCGGCGACGGGGATGAAAGCAGAAGCCGGAGTGCTCCACCTCCTCTTCCACCCCCTCCTCCCCATTCGATCCTCCCCCATCCCATCCTCCCCCTTCCATCCCCATCCTCCCCCTTCCATCCTGCCCCTCCTCCCATCCTCCCCCTCCCACCCTCCCTCTTCCACCCCCAGATATGCGACGTCCTGATTTTCTCAGGACGGCGCCCCCAGAAGTCCTGACCTTTTCCCCAGGAGCGGCTTCCCGTTCCGAGTCGTCTCTTGACGGCGCCGCCTGCCCGGCGAGGGCACCCGGGGGCCGAACGCGGCAAACAGCATGCCGTCCTGATTTGTGCTTTACGACGCGATGACGTCTGGGCCTCCGCCCCTCCCTCTTCCGCCCCCGCCTCCCCCTCCTCCTGCTCCTTCTCCTCCTCCTCCTCCTCCTCCTCCTCCTCCTCCTCCTCCTCCTCCTCCTCCTCCTCCTCCTCCTCCTCCTCCTCCCGTCCGCCTCCTCCTGCAGGCGCCTGGGACGGGCCACGGGCCCGTCCCCGGCAGCGATGATCCCACGCAGCGCTCCAGAGGTCGAGTGCTGCTCGAGGTGCCCCTGGCCCAAGGTGCCCCCAGGAGGAGGAGCAGGAGCAGGAGGAGGAGGAGGAGGAGAGGGAGGAGGAGTAGGAGATTCGGGTGTTGCGAGAAGTGCTCCTGGCCCAAGGTGCCCCCAAGATTCCCGAAGAGGTCTCCACGGCCTCCAGAGCACCCCTCACGAGGCCCAGAGGGGTCCAGAATGGAGCGGAACGCTGGGGGGCACCTTGGGCCAGGGGCACCTTGGGTAATCTCCGAACAGACAGTTGCGTCGATCAGAATTCCGGGACGACGAGGGTAGAGGCCTCCTAGATGGGGTCCGTGTAGATGGGGGCAATTGATGGCGCCGCATCGCCAATGCATCACTGATGTATCGACAATGCATCGGCGGCGTCGGCGATACATCGACGACGCTTGCGTGGGGAAACACGGTCTCCACATCGAGCCGCATCGTCGATGCATCGGCGATGCGCCGCGATCCTCCGACCCCCTCAACTCCGACCCCATCTGGGAGGCCTAGCCAGAGAATGAAGAGGAGGAGGAGGAGGAGGAGGAGGAGAGGATGAGGAGGGGGAGGAGGAGGAGGAGGAGGAGGAGGAGAGGAGGAGGAAGAGAGGAGGAGGGAGGGAGGAGGAGGAGGAGGAGGACGACGACGAGGACGAGGAGGAGGTTGGGGGGGGGACCCGTCAGCCCTTTCTTCCAACCAGTCTTCCCCTCCTGGGAGGGGACTGCCATCCACTGGCCCCCGCCCCTGGGCTCTGGACAAGGGTTTCGCGATGTGTCGGGGGGTCATGCCGGGCCCAAGAATATGGGCCAACAAAGTTCAAAACCTCCTCCTCCTCCTCCTCCTCCTCCTCGTCCTCGTCCTTCTCCTCCTCCTCCTCCTGCTCCTCCTCCTCCTCGTCCAAACATTTCCAACACCTGAAGAAGCTGTAAGTGTTTGACCTTTTCACCTATTCGCTTCCGATGGGCTTCTGAGGCATCAAGATGGCTTCACGATGCCAAGGAGAGCTCCAAGCGAGCTCCAGGACGTCTCCAAGCGAGCCCGATGCCCTCCAAGATGGGAAGTGGGCACAAAACGAGCCCTGTGAGCGCTTCGAAGCTCACTGAAGACCACATGCGAGCTCCAAGAGGCTCACCGAGGTTGCTAAATTCACCAATGTGAGCCTCGCTGCTTGGACACGGGCTCATCTGCGCCTCTCACAGCCCCCCGGGCACCTGGGCCCGATCCGCTCCGGCCGTGGCCGCGCTCCGCCCGACGCAGACCGGAGGACAGTGGTCACGGCAGCGTCTGATCCAGCACGGCCACTCCAGGGAGCAGTGCTGCCAGGCTTGCGGCGCAGCACGCGGCACGCTCTGTCACCGCTTCTGGCGCTGCCCGCAGTGCCAAGATGCTCTGCGGCAGGAGGCCGTATAACCTAGGTCGGGCGTGTCCCCCTGCAGGCGGATGGTGGGCAAAAAAAATCATAATACTCAAAACATATTCAAGAAAAGTGCAACAATGGTCAAAACAATACTATTTGTGGACTATGTTTGGATATTCCTCCTGTAGAAGGACACGCCCGACTGAACCCTAGACGCTCTCCTCCTGGCAAGGGCGAAGGTGGACCTCCCTCAGCGCCCGTCATCTCAGCGTGGTCTGTGAGGTGTACGCTCAGGGCCACTGCCACGCTTGACAGCTCTGGCGCTGTTTTCTGCCTACGGTCCCGGGAGCCAACTCGCTTTTTGGCCCGAGTCGGCCCGTGCAGGCTGGGGGGCTGGCGGTCATGTGCGGCCCCGCCCTTTCGGGCCAAGCTTGTGGGCCCCTCGATGGGCACGAACAAAGTGCTCCCCGAGTTGAGTTGCATGCTATCTTGCAGGCCCTGAAGGTAGGACGTGCTCCACTCCGTATCAAGTCGGACCATCTCCAATGCCGTGGAAGACATCACGTTGCGAGGTCGAGACTGGTGTTTGGAACCCTCTAGCCAGAACCTTGACATGTGGAGGCCGATTTGGACCGCCATTGATGACAACGGAGGCCTCCACCCCACCGCTCGGTCACTCACTGGGGCCGAAGCGCATGACGTGGAGTGGCCTCTGGACTGAATACGGACAATGACTTCGCTGACGGGGCGGCCAAGAGAGGTTTGGCCACACAGGCGCTTCCGCAAAATGATGTCCGAGCCCATGCTGCAGCTGTCCTCCTCCTCCTCCGCCTCCTCCTCCGCCTCCTCCTCCTCCTCCTCCTCCTCCTCCTCCTCATCCGCCAGATGTGCTGTTGGGTTGGTCGGTCGCAGGAGGCCCGAGGCAGCTGAGCCCTCAGGCCTGGCAGGACTGAGCCGCCTCGCCCGACGCAAGCATGCCGAGCTCCCCGTCCGCGGGGGGAGAGAGTTCCGCTCCCGCCCGTGTGCGTTGGGGCAGAGGAGGAGGAGGAGGAGGAGGAGGAGGAGGAGGAGGAGGAGAGGAGGAGGAGGAGGAGGAGGACTGCTGTCGTGTGCTCTGGGGCAGAAGCTGCTGGAGGTGCCCCACCTGCCGCGCCAATGCGTTTGGGGGGGGGGTCCGCGGCGCGGAGGGTCCCCCAGCGCGGGCAGCAGACGGAAGTGCTGACTGCGATCGAGCGCAGCCGAGATCACAGCGACGGGGACATCGAACACAGGATTGCAACAAAAACCTGGATTGCAAAAAAAACCTGGACGAAGGATTGCAAAAAAAACATGGGTTTTTCTGCAATCCTGTTTTTTTTGCAATCCTTCGTTTTTTTGCAATCCCTGGATACAAACGATGGGTGGTAGGCCCAGACATGCGACGTCCTGATTTGTTTCAGGACGGCGTCCCCAGAAATCCCGACCCTTCCCCTAGGACCGGTTTCTCGTTCAGGATCGGTTTGTGACAGTCCCGGGGCCCGGCGAGGATCCCCAGGGGCCGAAGATAGCGAAAAACCTCCCGTCCTGATTCTTTTACGGCGCGATCATGTCTGGGGACTGGAGGGACTGCAAAGATCGCCACTGCGCGCACGAGAACAGACAAGGCGCACCTTCCCGCGTCGGCCTGTGGGCATACACTTGTGGATGCCATGACAGTGGACACTCTAACAATCCTACCGTTGAATTAAACAGGTGTTTAAACTGTGTAAAGCATGTTCTGAACATGTTTCAAGCCTGTGTTTACACACTTAAAACATGCTTGAAACATTGCTCAGACACCTGGGAATGATTTGGCAGCATGTTTCCTCTCCATTCATCGACTTCCACAAGCCTGCACCCGACGGAAGACCCCGCTGGAGGCGACCTGCTCGCGGCCACCGGCCAAGAGGCCCGGGCTGCGCTCTCGGCGCCGCCGCCGTCGTCGGCGGGGGGGGGTGGGGGCGGGAGGCCCCCCGACCGTCGTGGATCGATAGTTCGACTCGGAGACAAAAGGTGTGAGCAGCCTCTGTTTCTCCTCCTCCACCTCCTCCGCCCCCTCCTCCTTCATCCCTCCTCTTCCTCCTCCTCCCTCATCCCTCCTCTTCTTCCTCCTCCTCCTCCTCCTCCTCTTCCTCCTTCCTCCTCCTCCGCCTCCTCCTCCTCTTCCTCCTCCTCCTCCTCCTCGTCCGCCTCCTCCTCCGCCTCCTCCTCCGCCTCCTCCTCCTCCTCCTCCTCCTCCTCCCCCTTCTCCCCCATCCACCTCCTCCTCTTCCTCCTCCTCTTCCTCCTCCTCCATCCCCTTTCCTTATAAGCAGCTCCTCCCTGTCGTCTTGTGAAGCCGAGACTCTGCGATTCGAACGCGTGGAGATCTGCGGGGGGAGGCCGTCATGGAGTCGCCGTCGTTGCCGCAGAACGTGGCATCCCCCCCCGAGCTCACGCCGCTAGCGATGAGGATCAGGGCCGGCAAGTCAGGCCCAGAGTGCGTTTTGAATGTGATGCCCTCCTCTCCTGTCTCACTCGCTCGAGTGAGCACCCCGAGGCATGCTTCGCTCCCTCGGGAAGCTGCTCCACCCACGCACCCTCCAGGCTCAAGCGGGCCTTCGTGCAACATCCGTGTCTCCCGTTCGAGGGGCCACGAGAACGTTGCTTCGGGCACTTCCCTTGCGTGTCGAAAGTGCGATTCCGTATGTGAGGGTGGCACTCGGTCTCAGCTGTTCGAAGATTGAAGGCCAACATTGCTCGAGCGCAACCCCTCGCGCAGGTACAAGCGTGATCGTGACCTCGATTTGAAACAGCTTGCACCCGAAGGTGCCCAGGCGACCCACTGCCACCCCCCACGCTCACAAATTCTCAAATGACGCGGCCGTTTGGCTGGGTGTGGCCTGGTGCATGTCATGAGCGCAGGCCCTCGACGTGGTGCTGACCGTGAAACGGGCTGGCGTTTCTAATATCCTGGTTCGTGAGCCCTTCTCGTCGGCACACTGTTTATTATCTGGGGCTGCGCTCTTATACTTGTTCCATGTCCCTGCCGCGTCGCGTCACCGAACTCGGCGCGCTCTCTCATCTGGATCTGCCTTCCTCCTTCTCCTCCTCCTCCCTCTTTTTGTTGTTTCTCTCTCTCTCTCTCTTTCTCTCTCTCTCTCTCTATCTCTCTCTCTCTCTCTCCTCCCTCTACCCCTCCCTCCCTCACCCCCCTCTTCTCCTCCTCCTCCTCCTCCTCCTCCTCCTCCTCCTCCGCCTCCTCCTCTCCTCCTCCTCCTCCTCCTCCTCCTCCTCGTTCTCGTCGTCGTCCTCGTCGTCCTCGTCGTCCTCGTCGTCCTCCTCCTCCTCCTCCTCCTCCTCCTCCTCTCCTGCTCCTCCTCCTCCAATCCTCCTCCTCCTCTTCCTCTCCCCCTCCTCCTCCTCCCCTCCCTCCTCCTCCTCCTCCTCCCTCCTCCTCCTCCTCCTCCTCCTCCTCCTCCTCCTCTCTCCCCTCCCCCTCCCCCCCCCCCCCCCTCCCCCCCTCGTCCTTTTCCTCCTCCTCTCCTCCTCCTCCTCCTCCTCCTCATCCTCCTCCTCTTCCCCATCCTCCTCCTCCCCCTCCTCCTCTTCCTCGTCCGCGTCTTCCTCCACCTCCTCCTCCATATGTTTTCCTTACACATGACACCTCCCTGTCGCATCCCGGCGCCGGTCCCAAGGGCGGGCCGGGCGTTTCGCCTGAGACTTCCTCACCACTTATGACCCTGAAGCTGAAGCATTGACAATAGTATGGAGGGCGGGTGGTTTTCAAAATGTGGTTCTCGCCTAAGCGCCGCGCGCATTGATGCTGAAAACCGCAAGGGTTTCACGGAGTAAGGGCGGGTCGTTTTCAAAATGTGGATCTTGCTTTAGCGCCGCCCGCATTCGTTCAAATAATTGCAGAGCTTCACGGATTAAGGGCGGGTGGTTTTCAAAATGTGGCCCCCGCCTCAGCGCCGCACACATTCGTTGAAAAACATTGTAAAGGGTTCACGGATTGAGGGCGGGTTGTTTCCAACATATGGCTCTCCCCTAGGCACCTCGCACATTCGTTTGAACAATACGATGAGGGAGGTCGTTTTCGTATATTTAGATCTCGCCTGAGCACAACGCACAGTCGCATTTCAAGTTGGCAAACGTTTGACTGGTTCTGCTGGCTAACGTACCAGGAACGGTATTTTGGACCGATTCAATATAGCCAGGGCGCACAGTTCTGTTGATTCGCAGTGTGGAATCCCCGAAATGGCGTCCTGGCACAATTCAGGGTCGCCAAGACCCACCAATCTGGTTAACTCGTGGCGCTGATGTCATGGAAGTGGTTGTTTGAGCACGGTTCATAAGTTCTGCACGGTTGTCCCCCAACGGGGCAATTATTCCCTCATTGGAAATGAACCCTTGTAAGGGGCCTACGGAGAGGGAGCTTGAAGGGAGGGTGTATTCCAACATCGCTGATGAGCATTAGGCTTACACTGGTCCACCTCCTCATCCTCCTCATCCGCCTCGTCTTCCTCAACCTCCTCCTCCTCCTTCTCCAGGTCTCGCCTCGGCGCTTTCGCGCAATGCTTGCAACTGCCTTGGGCTATCGTGGGCGACTGGAACATTGCTGTCAGTCAAAGGTTAGAGTCGAGATATCTCCAGAGGCTGGGAGGGCATGTTTTGAGGGCGCCTGTGCAGCACACATGTGCCAGCAGTAAGGGCCAGTCGCACATCGATTATAGTGTAGCTAGTTCGTCATGTCTGCCGTATATCAAATCAGTCGAGGCGGTAGAAGCCGCCCCATGGAAACCCCACTGTGGGCTAGCCATAACTTTTCGGCGGTCAGGTTTGCAATTCATGACTCGTTCATTGTGCGCAGCGCCGCGCGTGCCCCAAGCGAGCAGGCCGACGTTGCAACCCACCCTGGGTTCGAAGTCGCATCGGGCCAAGCAGGAGCTGGTTTTTCGTCGCGAGATGGCTCGTGAGAAGAATAGGGCTGCGTGCGGTGAATTGTTGTCCGATCTCCTCCAAGCTGAGCCCGCCCGATCTGCCTTTGGGGGCGGCGAAGTTTCGCTCGAGGCCTCTGGGGGCGCTCTTGAGGTTGAACCGCAGCAGGCGGTAGGAGAGGAGGTCGAGGATTTAGATTTTCATTTTAGTGTTGAGCCCGAGGAAGAAGAGGGCCATTGGGCCGACGAGTCTTCCTTTGTTCCCGCGGGGCCTTTTTAAAACAGTGCCCAAGTTTTGGAGTCGTCGTCGCCGTCGGCTCCGATGCCTGGTCGGGACCCTTCGCAGGGGCGCACTGAAGCCAGAGCATCAGGAACCGCGTTGTACAATTCTGTGCCTGAATCATCGGAGGAGAGCGGGGCCCTAACCAGCAATCGTCCTCAGGGGTCTGATGCCAGCGGAGCTGGCACGAGCCTTCCGAGCTCTGCGGCTGGTGCTGATGCTGCGCCGTCTTACCCCATCTCTTAAGCCACGTGGTCTGCTGCCTTGGCTCAAGCTTCTTGGGAACCACACTCTCTTCGGCAGGTCTGGCCAGCAATGCGGGAATCCCGCGCCTTTGCGGCTGGGCGGCAGTTCGCGCTACATGTCAGCAGCAGATACGCTACGTGGGTGAGTGCAGTGGAGCATGCCATCGCTGCGCACCACGGTCAAGAGGCTTCGGGAACTTTCAGAGCGAGAGGCTTCGACCTTCGCGCGGTGCCAGCTAAGCAAGCAGCTCACGTTCGCACGCAGCCCGTGGCGGATTCGACGGCGGCGTGGTGGAGTAGCCCACGCACCATTGCGCAGAAAGTATTGCGACAGGACACGCCAGGATGGAGCTGCACAGGTGGATCATTTATGTTCAGCACTGGGCAGGTTGTTGGATGCAGCACCAGAATCGATTTCATATTCTGCTGTCACAACCTTGCGCGCGGGTTCGTGGTCGTCGATCGCCCCTGAGCTTCGAGGGCTGCGAGATGCTACACGCGAGCGCCTTCAGCAGCTGGAGGCGCGGGCCGCTCGCGGGGCCAAGCGGGCGCGCGCACGGGCTGCTACCAACTCGCTCAGAGACTTTCAGGAGTGGGTTGCGTCGGTGGACTCCATCGGCGCCGTGCATCGTAGCATCAAAGATCCACCACCCCATGTTGACGAGCTGCATGTTCAGAAGGAGGGAGGGGCCGAAGTGTTGGTTCACCCTGTGGACATCGTGGACCACATGGTGGCCGCGTTTCGGGGCCCCTGGAGATCTGAGTCGTTGTCTTATCAGGAGACCATGGAAGTGTGTGATATGATTCGGGAGCATGCGCGTGTGAAGCAGTTAGGGCCGCTTACGGTGGCGGATCGGCGCCTTGCAGCAGCTGTTATGAAGCCCGGAGCGGGGCCCGGCATTGATCAGATGTCGCCGCTGGATTTCGAAAGGCCCTCAGATTGTGGATTGGCCGAGTTGCGTGAGGCCTATCGGTTGGTGGAAGAAGGATTGTCATGGCCGCGGCAGGCGCTCGCTGTCATCGGTCGCCGCTTGGGCAAGAAATCAGGAGGCGACCGAGTCATCGGTTTGATCACCATGTTCTGTCGGTTGTGGAGTATGGCGAGGGAAGGTCAAGTGACAAGTGCGTCAATGGGCTCTGGATGATGAGCCTAGGTGGGCTGCGGCTGTGGCCAACAACAGTGCGCTTCGGGAAGCGTATGTTCGGGCGCTCGAAGAAGGATTGCATGTTCGTTCGCGTGTTCCACACGGGCATGCGCTCGTGGATGTTCATGTTTTCTATGACAGCATAGAGTGGCCACATCTAGCACGCGGGGCTCTTCGGCTGCGATTTCCACCGACAATAATATGTTTTGAAATTGTAGATTTGTCTGAGTTTGAGAACGGCGGCGCAGGTCTCAGCAGATTCTCTCACATTCCAACCGACTCGATCGGCAGTGCAGGGTTTGAGAAGTGGAACCAGATTTGCTCGCTGCATGAGCTACTGGGCCCCCCATCGTTCGCGCGCAGTTCATCAGTCGCTGTCCGAGCGATTGTGGGTAGATGACCTGTCCATGCGCTCGGTCGGCTCGCGGCGACAGGTGCATATCACGCTGGCCAAGGGTATTTGTAGCGCAGCGAAGTATATGAGAAGTCAAGGCTTGGCGATTTCTCCAAAGTCGACGGCCACGTGCTCGCGCAACGCTGATACGAAGGCTGTTGTCCAGCAGTTGAGGCGCAAAAGTATTGTGGCGCAGGGGGCTTTGCAGGCGGCTTACGCGGGCGTCGACCTCGGAAGGGGGTCGAAGGCGCGCTCGAGATACAGCACGGAAGCGAGCCGCCAAGTCGAAGCCTCACCATGCGAAGCTTCGACGATTTGCACGCACGGCTTGTCGGTATGTGACGGCGGCGAAGGTGCAGCGAGCTGGACCTCAGGCTGCAGCGGTGCACGGCCACCAGGTGCGCGGTTGCTTCGGTGAGTCCATGGTGGTACAACGACGCAGGCTTGCAGCTGCAGCGAGCTCGGCGAGGAGAGGTCGGTGTACTACAACGCTTCTGGAGTAACGTTTGCCTGGATTGGATCCAGGCCTTGTGTTACCACGGCAGAGTATTGCCCAATGGTTACGAGTGTGGGGGTCAGAGCCTCGGCTGCATCATGGCATCTACCGTGTGTGGAACGATGCGGTGCAGCTTTTGTCGGCGATGCCCGAGGCTCAGAGATCTCGACACATCAGAGGTCAAATTTCGACGACGACCTCATATTTGTAGCAGGCGGGCTGGCTTCCATCATCGGCAGACGAATGGGACACCACGAATGATCGTACACAAGATCGGCATGCTTGGAATTTCTCGCCTGCTGAAATTGTTGGTCATGATCAGGTGGCATCTCTTCTGGATGAGTTCGTGGAGCCGCTCGCGGCAAAACAATGGCGAGAGGCAGCTAAGTTGTATTGTGGCGAGGGCATGGCTGGTGGTGTCGATTGTGTCAGTGATCGGCAGTTTCTCTCGTGTCTTGGCCAGGCATATAAAAGGAGACAGCTGGTTGAACTCGTGGTTTCCATTGATGTAGGCGGATCTTGGCCCAATGAACGGCAGTTCGCTGCCAAGGTGCAGGGTTGTGCATCCAGCGTGTGTGATCGTTGCAAAGAATATGTGGAAAGTTGCGTTCCATCGTACGTGGGAGTGTCCAGCTAATGACGGAGGTCGTGCCTTTTTCAGATTCTGATTATCTAGTTGCGAGAGCTGGTGCTGAGCGTGAAAGTGCGACATGTTTCTGGACCAGGGGCCTCATCCCGTCCGCGTGGACGTGGGTGCCAGAGCCCGCGCAGGCACCGCAGTGGGAGGTTGGCAACATGAGTCACCTTCACAGCGGTTGCCTGGGTTCAGGAACAAGGTCCGCACCGCTACTGGTGTTTGGCGACGCCTCAGGGGGAGCAGAGTCACGAGATGCTCGTTTCCGACGAGTCGGACTGGGGTTTGCTGTTATTGACGCGTTCTCGCCAGTACCCTTGGGACCATACATGTTGGGACCCTTGTGGGGACCGCAGTCCAGGCAGACGGTGCCGAGGGGTGAGCTCCTGTGTTTGGCCACGGCCATCGAGTATTCAACAGGAGTGCTGATCTATGTGACCGACAATGATGAAGTCTGTCGCGGCTGGTGGCAAGCGAAGCATTCACGACCCGCGGGCCAGAATGCTGACGTCTGGAGGATCATCCACGAACTTCTCCAGAGCCAAGGCCGATCCCAGGCAGATGTGATTGTGTTGCAGGTGTCTTCTCATTTATCTCCGACTGAGTACCTTGGTCGAGGTATTGCGAGTTGGCTGGTGCAGGGCAATGAGGTTGCGGACAAATTGGCAGAAGCTGCAGCCGAGAAGTGTCGTATTTCAGAGCAGCATCGAGGCCGAGTACTGGCAGTGGAGCGTGACGCAGCGTACGTCCGTCGTCGGCTGCTGCGTGCCGCCCTGCTGGTCCTCAAGTTCGAGACCGAGCAGAAGCAGGAGGCGCGGAGAGTGAGAATCGCTGAGGGTTTGCCCTCTGGTGTCCCTCCCCCGCCTCCTCCCCCTCCGCCTCCCCCCGCTCCTAATATTGTTGCACGCTTCGCGACGGCACATAGTTTAGGAGAAGACGGGAAGTCTTGTTCGGTGTGTAGGGGTAGTGCGTCGAATGCGAGTGTGAAGGCCTGGCTTGAGAGTGTGTGCACGTCCCTGGAAAATGTGAACGGTCGAATCCTGAGGCTCCCCCGAGGACGATTTGTACATATTGCTGGTGGTTGGGCTCACCCCTCGCATTCGTTATATCATCACGTGTCTTTTGGCATATGGTACTGTGCTGTGTGTGGCTACTTCGGCCAGTCCCAACTGAGAGGGTTGGGAGTGCCATGCAGGCCTGCTCTTATCACCAAGAGTCGTCAAGAGTATCTTGACCGAATATCACGTGATCTTTTCCCCAAGGTTTAACGGGGCGCGGAGTTGTTATTGACATCTGTCAAGGCGGTAATCCTGGTAACCCTCCCCCTCCCCCTCCTCCTCCTCCTCCTCCTTCCCCTCCTCCTCCTCCTCCTCCTCCTCCTCCTCCTCCTCCACCTCCTCCTCCTCTTCCTCCTCCTTCCTCCTCCTCCTCCTCCTCCTCCTCCTCCTCCCTCCTCCTCCTCCTCCTCCTCCTCCTCCCTCCCCTCCTCCTCCTCCTCCTCCTCCTCCTCCTCCTCCTCCATCATCCTGCTCCTCCTCCTCCTCCTCCTCCTCCTCCTCCTCCTCCCCTCCTCCTCCTCCTCCTCCTCCTCCTCCTCCTCCTCCTCCTCCTCCTCCTCCTCCTCCTCCCCCTCCTCCTCCTCCTCCTCCTCCTCCTCCTCCTCCTCCTCCTCCTCCTCCTCCTCCTCACCATCATCCTGCCGATTGCTCTCGTCGCCCTCGCCCGCTGAATCATCTATTCCCCCCGCTCCCCGCGAACATCCTTCCCACCCGGGGGCGCGCCTCGATGTCGACCCGGGCCCCGGACACGATCGCGATGCGCTGCTGCGGGCACTTGATCTGCGCGCCCCGCGTCGGTCGCGGCAGCAGGCGGAGGGGCGTGGGGGGGGGGGGGGGGATTGAGGGGGGAATGGGGAGGACAAGGGACCACGACGGGGAAGACGAGGGAGGATCGCGAGGCCGATCGAAAACAAGACAGGCGGGCCATCCTCGACCCCTGCTGGAGAAAGAATACACGCTGAGAAGGGGTCACCACCCCGATCGACAGGCAGGGCAAATAGAGGGGCACGGACAAGAGGGAAAACGCACGGGCACATCACAGCAGTGGGAGTCTCATCACCACCTAAAATCTAGCACCCACATCTACACCTCTGGCGACCATCCCCGAAAACAGCGGGAGGTGGCTCCCGCCATGGTTTTCAACACCGAGGACGCTACGCGTGAGCCGAGAGTCCGACCGATTGCGGCACAGCGGAGCCTGGCCAGGTCGGCCTGGGCAGAGGTCACGGGGGCCCAGTAGTTCAGACGAGCGCAAAACGAGCAGGCGGGAGAGAGAGAGAGAGAGGGGGGAGAGAAAGGCGAACGAGCTCGCGGGCGATTCTACACTGAGGCCCAAGACAAAAGGAGGATGGGACGGACGGGATCGACGGTAACTCGTCAAAGTCCGTGAGCATGCCGAAGACAGCGCACGACGTTTATGTGTAAGATCTCACACGACATGAATCACAATCGTCATCATATCTGGAATCCTGGAAGAAGTTGTGGAGACGGGTAAGTTCAGCAGATCTCAACGCTGCAAGGGAGTGGGCAGCACGAGCGTGGTGACAGAGAGACTGCGCGCGGAACAGCCGATCCCGCTGACAAGTGCCATGTTGAACGTGGCACTTGTCAGCGAGTGCCCCGGTCCACAAGGTAACTGCTGCAGAGACCCAAGTTCCACTGAGATGCATTTTCCGTTCGTGGCGAAAAAATGGGCCACGTGATGGACGACGGTCTGGCAGTAGATGATATACATATGGATGTGTCCCGCAAGTCCTAAACACAATCATTGGACATACCTGGAGCGTTGCAAAAGAGACTGGAGAAGGGCATCCCAGGACAGGTGTTCCCCACCAAGGCCCCAGGTCACGCCAAGGTAAACGCCCGACCGACCAACCTTGGATCCTGCAAATTTCAACGTTTCAACCTGGCAATCCTTGCGGAAAACGGTCCCCGCTGCATCTGACGGAGAACGATACGGCACTTCCTGATGTGCAGGAACAGAGGGCCGCAGCACGTGCTAGACGGACAAACAAGTGTGCAGCCATGACCTTGTGCGCCTTCGCTGAGTCGAAGGCAACGATGCCGATGTCATCCGCATAGGCACGCGCGAGTCCATGGGCCCAAGGCAAGCCCGAAGAGGAGGCCCGAGAGGGGGCGCCCCGGCTTACCCCCACGAGATGCAGGGGAACTTGCCAGAGATCGCACCCTTGACGCTGGCATGCACGCGCATGTTCGCGCACGAGTGGACCGCAGTGGTACAATGCCAACACGGATCCCCCCATTCTTCGGAGCACCGCCGCGGGCCCCCCGGCGGGGCCACCAGGCTGCAGGGCGAGGCCTGCTGCTCCCTGCACCAGCTGCAGGTTCCAGTGTCCAGTGTGACAGCTCTGCTTTCTGCTTGCTGCTGTTCACTGTCACTGAACGCTCGAGGAGGGGGAGCCGAGGAGGGCCCAAGCTACCACGCCCAGATCGCGCTGTCTGAACTCCTGGGGGGTCGTGGGACACGTGGAAATACATTAGATTCGCGCCCCCGAAGCCATAATCCCTCGTAAATTATGTTGGATATGAAACCTCGTAGATTACACCCAAAGTTGCGTCCCCAAGGCCATAAACCTATAATATTACACAATATCAGCATCCCCGAAGCGACAAAGTCTCTTACATTACGCAATGTTCGTGCCCCTGAGGCCAAACAAATTGTAAATTACACAATGGTAGCGTCCCCGAGGCCATACAATTTTGTAAATTACACACTAGTTGCGTCCCCGAGACCATAACCCTCGTACATTGTGCAAGAATTGCGTCCCCGAGGCCGCAATCCCTCTTAAATGATGTTCAGCTTGCAAGGTCCTCACAGGGAACGAGATCCGTATCAGGGTTGCAGTGCGAGCCGTAACGTACGACTTTGGCCATCGCTCGAGGTTTCACGACGGCGCCCAGGCCTCCCCACACAGCTCTTGCATATGCCATTATTCGAGAGAGGGGGCCGGCGGCAGGGGTCGAAGCCCTTACGGATAAAACATCAAACTGTGAGAAGTACTTGGGGAAGCTTGACGAACATCAAACAACATCATGCCAACACTGGAGGCTTATTCATATGCGACATACTGCGCGTACCTACCATCCTCAGCAATAACGTTATCAACCAGGGAGCCGCCTCCCACAAATCCGCGCTGGTCTTCATCAATAGCGACGGGAGGAGGAAGGAGAGACGGAGGAGGGGGAGAGGAGGGCACCGCCATCCTCCTCGCAAAGGGGACGATCAGCCACCGTACCAGCGACACGCTGGGGCGTTTTAGCATGCTTTTCCTGCTGAATGGTAGGGCCCCTTGCTCGTTTCCTAGGACCGACCCTCCCCGCCACACGCGGGATCGACAACAAGGCCCGTGGATGTCACTGTCCGGCGCGCCGGTCGGCCTCCAGACGACCCCAATCGAAGCCCAAGACCGTCACGAGACGTCTACCAGACGCTCAAGAATCGTCCAAAGATGGCCCATCGAGGTCCCAAAGGCTACAGTATATCCCCAACATGCCCCAAGAGACCCCACTGAGCCTCCAGGAGACGCCAAAAGACCTCAGAAGGGCCCAACAGCACCAAAGACGACCCGAAGAGCCTCTCAAGACAGCCTCAAGAGCGCACTTCTCGGCTTCCAGACGGATTCAAAAGAGCCAAATACTGCCCCAACCAAAGGCTGCACGAGGCCGCATGACCATCCAAAAACCGCACCAATACACTCAGTAAGCTCCAATATCCTCCAAACGTGCTCCAAGAAACCAGAAGAACGAGACCTCCAGGCGACGTCCCAACAGGGTTTCCAACGAGGCACTCAGAGGCGAAAGACGTGTTCACATGCTTTCCATCGCTCTGAAACAAAAGCATCGCAACAAGAAAGCAAGCCAACAACAAAAAAACTGGACATCCATGTGTCCATGTGTCTTCGATTCCCCCGCCCGCTGTATAGCAGCACGTCTGCCTCTCGCTGCCGACGAAAAAACGGTGTGCCTTCGATGTCGACGCTTTCTGTCCCGGAGAGCACCCAGGAGCTTCAAAACGGTCCAAAGCGGTCCAAGAGCGCCCCGCGACAGGCCCAAGAGAGCACGTTTCAGCTTCCAGACGGCACCGATACAGCAAAGGACCACCCAAAACGGCTGCAGGATGCAGCACGGCCGTGCAGGCACCGCCAAATGAGTCCCACGGGCTCCAAGATCAGCCCGAATACGCACCAGGGGGCCCCAGGAAGCATCCGGCGGGGCCCTCGTGGGCGAGAACCGCTGAAAGACTCCTGGGTTGTCGCGGTGCCGTCTTCGGCAATCTCGGGGGCCCCGCTGGGCCAGCCTGGACCCCTCCGGAGATGCTACGGTGCTCTTAGGACGCAACTACTGGGAGGTTCTCGTCGGAAAGACTAAAGAAGATTATATATAAACCCCATTTGGGGGCTATTACGCCGGAGTGGGCCTCGGATCAAGCGGGATTAACTCGGATTTCGGACCAGGGCAAGATCAAAATTTGACCTCCCAGGAGTTGCATTCGAAGAACTCGGGTGGGGGGGGGCGCTCGTGGCCCGCCCTCTCGAGGCCGTGCGGGGCGGCTCGCGGGTTCCCCGTGGGGGGCCCCCTTGGGGCCCGAGGGGAGCCCTATGAGGCCAGGCTGGACAAGGATGAAGGGGCCCTGGGACACTCACATAAATGCGCGTGCGGGCGGGGTTCTGAGCATAAGCTCTTCGGGAATAAAGGCAGGCCCAATCCTTGATCATATACTTAATAAAGGGCGCGCTTTATGTATACCCCCTGTTGGCCAAAGCTATTGACAGAGCTCAGGACCCGTCGGAAACGACGGCACCAGTATGCGCGAGCCTCAGGACTCCCCAGGCCACGGCAGGAATCGCACCTTGAACGCACCACCGTCGTCAAGCGACCGGGGTCAGAACGCTGCGGAGTCCAAAGGGGGGGAGACGCGCACCGAACTGTGCCAAGAAGACCGAGGAGTTGTCCTAGCTCACGCGAGTCTTCACAGACAAGCAAGCTTGAGAGATGCCACTGGCGCACGGCACAGAAGAGGGCGGCAAGCGGGAGGGCCAGAACAGCTGCCGCGCAATGGAATGCGGCCAACGAGAGCTCGCCCCAATTTGCCCACACATCAACCGTAAACGTATTTATGTGCGTGCGGGCGGGGTTATGAGCATAAGCTCTTCGGGAATAAATGCAGGCCCAATCCTTGATCATATACTTAACAAGGGCGCGCTTTATGTGTACTCCCTGTTGGCCAAAGCTGTTGACAGACCTTAGGATCCCTCGGGAACGACGGCACCAGTGCGTGCGAGCCGCAGAGCCCCCCCCCCCCAGGCCACGGCAAGGGGGGGGGGCCTCGCGCCGAACTGCGCCAAGAAGACTGAGAAGCTCTCCACTCCCAAGAACACCAAGCTCCGAAAAAGCTCTCCACTGCGTTCCAAAAGACGGCTGAAAGCCGCCCAACAATATTCGCTACTGGCCTGGATGTCCACAATGCGCCCTGAGACGGGCTACTAAAGTGTCTGAGAACGTCTGGAGCGAGGGTCGGGCACTCTGCTGGAGCCGCATGTTAGCAAAAAATTGCGGCCCCATCCTGGATATAAGTCTTTGCCGTCCTCTGAGAGCTCCAGCGGCCTCTGAGCATGTCCTTAGACAAGTCACCAGACTGCAGATACTCGCGGGTTGCCCCGCCCCTGCGAAGACCATAGGGGACGAGGGGGAGATGCTTGCAACCAATCTGCTGCAGGCCAGTGCGAAACATTGAATGAACAGCGCGAGACGAGGCGGGCCAGAGTCGGCCATCGCGCTGCAACTGCATGCGAACGACCGCTCCCACGAGCGGATCCCCCAGCGTCACCGTCTCGCGCGCGCCCTTCTGACAGGCAGTCTCTGTCCAGGGTAGCGACGCGACGCCGCGGCCGCAAGGCTTCAAGTGGATGGCGCCGCTGGAGAGGCCGAGGGCTTCGCCTGTCCGAAGGCACAGGTGGGAGCCCGCCAGCACTGCCGCCGCGAACGCGACCTCTCCGCGCCCCAGCGCCCAGCCGGCCAGCGCTGCAAACCAGCGGTGGCATCGGCGGAGCACGCTGAGGCACCTCCAGGCGGCCCCAGACTGACAGCAAACGCCATGCGCCAGGGTACTGACGGCGTGTGCTCACCACATCTTGGATCCCACTGAGTGCATCGTTAGCTTGACCTTTGGTAGCACCCTCGGCCCGAAGATGCTCGAGGTAATCTTGGAGAGTATTATCCATATCTTCCCATGTCACAGGCAGCTGCAGGTTCATGACATTTAGATAGTCAACAAACTGCTGGGCGGCTCGACGGTATCTCGCAAGTGTCGCAGCACCGATTCGAGCGCCACGCCACCCAGTTTCCCCAGTCCAGCTCTGGCGGCGCGCCGATCGGAGGGGCTACTCCGCTCCCCCATCCAGCAGGCGCGACGCGGCGTCTGCGGGGCTCCTGGCTGAAGAAGTGAAGCCGAACACTGCCCGCGCACCCATCGCCAGTTCCCCGGCAGAGAAACTGCGCACCACCTTATTGAGCTGACTGCTGCTGGAGCGGTGCTTGGAGAGAGCCCCGACGTTGACCATGCTATCGAGTAGGTGTAAGAAGACGCACTGTTGACGCCCCAGAGAACGAGCACGCCATCGAATCATCATGAGGGCGCCCTGGCACTCCAAGACATTGATGTGCGCTGGAACGTCCCAAACCAGCTGTCGAGCTTTACGCCATTGTCAACTGCCTGCATCAATCGAACATCTTACCGAGCTCCTCAGGGATCCCGTCTGCACGTATGTCTGCGCCACTGTTGTGGCACGCCATCACAGGACTCATGACCAGCCTCCGCGAGACATCTGAGTCTCTCGAGGAAGTCGCATCACGCCTGGCCAGCTCGGCAAGCAGCACGTCCGCGTGGCAAGGCACTGCCTGCTCGCAGTGGCACGCAACCGTAGCCCCGCGCGGGTCCTCCAGGCGACCCAGCAGCCGCGGCTGCCCCCACAGCCAGCTCGCGAATAGCGGCACCGCGTCCTCTCGCGAGCAGCTCGGGCAGATGGCGAAGGGGTTGCCCCAGTGGGAAGGCTCCAAGCTCCAGCGCCGCGAGCCACGGCCGACGTAAACTACCTCTGGCGCCCCCGGGCTGGGGCACCCCGCAGCTGCCGCCCCCAGATCGCGGGAGACCTGCTCGTCGGGCTTCGCGCGACCGCAGCGCAGCGAGGCGAGGTCTCCGGCCGCGTGCTTGGTTGGGCTGGCCTTCGCCTCCGCCCTGGTCATGCAGGGGGCAACGCGGCCCTCGGCGAAACCCATCAGCTTCTCGCGCGCGACCGCGTCAGGCGGCGCCACGCGGCCACCGGCCTCGTGAATGCGCCACTTGTCACGGGACTGACAGTGCGGGGCAGCAAATCCCGCCTCCTCCCAGCGCACCAGCTCAGCATCCGTGCACTCCCCGATGCCTGCAGGCCTGGGGCGCGGTTGCGAGCGCGGCGTCCAGCGAACAAGCGCAGGCAGCAGCTCCCCCGCAGCGGCCCCAGGGCAGCTCGCGCACGCAGGCAGCCACTCCTCCAGCGGCGGCCGCTCAGCCTGCAGCGCCACGCGGCAGGCGCGGCGGCCCGCCGAGCTCTTCGCCATCACCACGGTCGCCTTGGACTCGAAAGAGGGCAGCAGGTCCCAGGACGCCCAGCACAGGCGCGGTCGCTTGACCCAACCGAAGTCACCAGCCTCGAGCTCCAGGGGGATCCGCTCGAAGAGGCCGTTGAGATGAAGTGCGTCAGATTCGGCCATCGAAGCCTCAGGCTTCAGGCATGGCCACCCGCAGCCCCTGGATGATCCTGATCACGTGGCCGACCAGCGAGGCGCGCGGGTCGGCAGCACCGCGGCGGTCAACATCGAGGCTCGCGTAGATCTGGCACGGGAAGCCGCCCATTACCAGCGCGCGAGTGATCCGACCTCGGGCCCGCAAAAGGCCCGCCAGGGCGGTAGGGTTGGCCTCCGTCACGTCGCCAAGGTGCTGGGTCCCCGGGTAGCAGCGGCGCGCCACGCGCACGGCCTGGGGGTCAACCTCGAACGACAGGTGGACCGCGGACACCAGGCCGAGGATCTCAAAAGCCCTGCGTCCGCCCCCGATCTCGTCGAAGAGGGTGACCAGCGCCGTTTCCTCCTCGCAGGCAGCGTTGGCAGGCCACTGGCGCCGGGCGGCAAGTGCGCGGCCGCGGTCCGATAGGGCCGTGATGTGTAGACCGCCGCGCCCGCAGCCTCCGACGCATCAGACGCCGTCACCAAGTGGTCGACTTCGAGCCGCATGTCTGCCACGCGCAGAGCAGAGAGCGCCAGGCACATCAGCAGGTCCTCGACGACGTTGGCGCTGAAGCGGCCTCCGCTGCGCGAATCGCCAAGCCATCGCCAAGTATAGGCGGAGCTGGCGGCCAGAGGGCGGCGGAAGCAATGAACTCGCACCCGTCGGCCAAGCAGGATACGCATCAGCCGCATGCCGGCACGCTTCTTCCCCGGGACCCAAAACGTAAGGTTGACCATCTCAGGAATGTAGCCCGCGGGGGGGCGGCGGACGCCCTCGACCGTCGATCAGCTCGCCCAGGGGTCGCGCGCGCCACCCGGTGGAGGTCCTTGCCAGGGGGCCAGGCGAGCCTGCCGCCTCGTACCAAGCCCTGGCGTCAGTCAGTTGGGCAAGCACCGTCCCGCGCAGCTTATCCGCCTCCGCTTTGTCGTGGATCTCGGCGATCTCCAGGTAGCCAATGTAGACCATCCAAGTCGGGTCGATCGCCATGCGCGGCCGCCGCGGGGGCGGCGCCCTGAAGACGTAGAAGAAGGCCTTTCTGTCAGCACCGCTCCACAACAGGTCCTCCGACTCGGAAAGCACCAGGCCGTTCAGCTGACTCATCGTCGGCATCTCGGGCGCGTCTCCCACGATGCACTCCTGGCACGCGTTCGAGGGGATCAGGTCCGTGATCAGCCTCGGGACGGGCCGCAGCTCCCCGTCGCTGCACTTGACGGGGGCGTCGCGAGCCTTCGGAACACCGAAAACGCCGTTCAGCGGTGGAGCTCCGTCGCGACAGGCGATTTCGCTCGAGGCGATGGCCGATCATCCCGCGCACACGCACGGCCTCCACAATGCGACGCCACTCGGAGTCGCAAGCCAAGACCCGAGAGGAGGTGGGCGCTGCGCGACGGAGCGCAGGTGGCAGCAACGCCAGCGACGGGCCCAGCAAAGCATCGCGCACGAAGCCTGTCGCAAAATCGGCCGCCTCGATGGAGGCCGCGACGCCAGGTGGCGGCAGGCCGTCCAGCACCTGTTACAGGGTGAGTTTGTGGGGTGTCGTGATCTCGGAGCCGCCGTAGCCGATCTCGCGATCCTTGAGGTGGCTCCCCCAGCCCAGGTCCCTAGGTAGGCTGGTCTCGACGCGGGCGGCCAGGAAGAGCCGCCGCGCCAGGCTGATCAGGGCGGCCCGCTGGGCTGCAATAGCCAATAGCACGCCCGCGGCAGCGTCGAGCGAACTCGAGCGAGCGGGGGCCCGCCTCCCAGTTCAGCACCGTCGCGACCAGCCCGCAGTGGAGCGCCCCCCAGTTCTCGTCGCCGAGGTCCTCGCCGTCACACACGACATCGGACTTGACAACGGCAGGGCGCGGTAACGGCAGCAAGTCACGTTGCAGCCGACCTCCCTCGGTGGCCATGTGCCCGCGCAGCTGTAGATCCAGGGGGTCGCGGACGACCAAGCGAACCAGGGGAGCTCCTGGACAGGTTGGGAAGCATGGGGCCCACGTCATAGGGCTCTCGGAGCAGATCCCCAGCAGCCCCTGCCAGATCACGCCAGTCGGCCAGGGGGTCCAAAGCAGCACCAGCGCCATCATTAACAGAGACGGGCGCGCGAGGCAGGCGAGGTTGAGCACGGCGAGGCAGCGGGGGTCGCGACGGAGAAGCCCAAGGGAGTCTGCGCGAAGAGGCGGCCCGCAGAGAACTGGCCGCACCCGTGCGCGCATCATAAACATGGGCGCCATCGACGATTGGCCTCACCTCGCAGCTCCCCTCTCGGCAGAGCCGCCTCTGCCAGGGGGGCGCGGGCGTGAACCGTTGGCCCTGCCCGAGTTGCGCCCCCTGCCCCCGCGGCGGCGACCGCGACCGCGCGCGGCCTCCTGCGGCCGCGCCACCGCCGTCGCGGGCTGCTCCTGCCTGAACTCTCTCCGCCCGGGGCTGCTCGCCAGCGCCGCTCCCCTCGGGCGAGGGCTGTCGCCGCGGGGCGCCCGCGGTCCGCTCGGCGGAAGGGCGCGGGCGGGGCTGCTGGAGGGCGCTGCGGCGGGCGGGCCCTCGGCCTCGGCTGCCGCCGCGGGAGCGCTCGGGGCGCAAGCAGGGCTGGCCGCGCGCAGAGGGAAGAAGCGGCCCCTGCCGCGGCCGCGCCCCTTCCCCCGCCTGGGAGCAGGCTGCCTCGTGTCCTGCGGGGCGCGCGGGGAGAGCGAGCGTGCTCTCGGGCCCTCCCGCGCCCTCTCCGCGGGTCGCGCCACCGCGGCCCGGGTGCCAGAAGGCTCCGCGGCTCTTGGCGTCCTGCAGCCGCCTCCGCAGCACCGCCGGGCGGCGCGCCAGGTCCTGCTCGCCCATCGAGGCGAGGGACTGTCTGGCGTCGGGCACGACCTCCAGCTCGCTCGACGGGCACGACCTCCAGCTCGCTCGCCACCTGCCAGCTCGCATCCGACAGTGAGAGCTCCAGCGCCTTGAACCTCTGCATCGAGACGTCGCACACCTGCGGCAGCGACCCGCTCTCCAGTAGGTCCAGCGCCGTTGCCAGGGTCTGCAGCTCGCGCACCGCGTTGACCCGCAGCTGCGAGACGGGGTAGTGACCGAAGACGATCGCCTGCAAGTAGCCGACCACCTTCGGACGAGTCTCCGTACCGTCCGCCCCCTCCCGCAGGCCCATCACGCGAGTGATGCGCTGCATCGCCTCGTCGTAGAGGGCGCCATGCTGCCTCTCCGCCAGCGTCCTCACGCTGCCGCCGTGGGAGGGGGCGTCGCGAAAACGCGGCTCGCCGTCGCCATCACTGCGGCTACCCGACTCGCTGCGCTGCCGCCGCCTACCGTGGCCGCCGACGCCGCGGGCGCGAGCTCCACCCCCTGCGAGGGCTCGAGCAGCCGCGGCCGCGAAGCGATCAGGCGCGGCACCGCCAGGGATGGGCCCCAAGGCCTGTCGAGCCCCGCCGCCGCCGCGGCCTCCGAAGGCGCTCGGCCGCACCCAAGGTTCCACCAGCCCCCGCGCAGTCCGCAGCCGCAGCCACTCCACGTGCAGGACGGCGCGCCCGGCCCGCGCGGGCTCGCCGCAGCGCGCAGGGCCCTGCGCGCAGAGGTGCAGCAAGCCAGCGGGCCCAGCTCCACGAGGCGGGAAGGCACCGTCGAGCCGCATCGCCTCGGCCGGCAGCGACGCCCCTCTGAACTGGGCGCTCAGGTACTGGCCCGCAGCGCCAGGCGCGCCGACCTCGTCCACCTCGCTGTGCCGCTGATCCCGCCCATGGCGTCGTGCGTCGGCAGCTCCAAGCTCATGCCCTGGGCCCAGCCAGCCCCCACCAGCACCGATGCCTGCGTCCAGTCACCGTCTGCCAGCGTCCAGCTGCACTCCGGCCGCTGGGATGGCAGCGCCCCCAAGCACTCCGAGGGGCGCCCCAGCACCGAGGGCCGCAGCAGCAGGCGGGGCCCCCGCGCCACCAGAAGCTCCGCCGCCAGGCGCAGCGAGCGCGCCCACCAGCGCGGCCCCAACGCCGACGCCGCCCAGCGCCCACCGCGCCAGCGCCGCCAGGCAGAGCAGGTGGCGCGCCGCCTCCGACGCCGTCGAGCCCGCCAGGGAGCCCAGGCAGGGCGCCGAGCCCTGGCACCACGGGGGCCCCTGCCGCGCCGGCCAGCGGGGGGCCTGCGGCTCCGCCAAGGGCGTCGGCCCCGCCTGGCGCAGGAGCTCCGCCTCCGCCAGCAGCCCCAGCACCAGCGCGCCCACGCACACGTCGGTGAACGACTGCAGCGCCCCGCCGGCGGCCGCGACCGCCTCCGCCAGGGGCCGCCTTGGCTGTGGCTTTGGTTTTGCCCGTGGTCTTCGCCTTGCCCTTCGCCTCGGGAGGCGTCGGGCTCGAGCGTCGCGAGCGCCACGAGCTGCGCTCCGAGGTGGCGAGCCTGCTCTAGCAGCAGCGCCCGCTCGCGCGGCGACAGCCGTGCCTCGCGCGCCGCCTGCCTGGCGAGCGCGAGCAAGTAGCACAGCTCGGACACCTCCAGCAACCCGCCAGCCTCCGCCAAGGCGAGGCTTTCGCCGGGGGCGAGCCGCCCCTCGCACCAGCCGCAGATCCGAGGCCGCTCGGCCTGCAGCGCGGCGGGGGCGCGAGCGCGCGAGCCCCAGGAAGCATGCCCTCCTGAGGGCCTCACTATAAGCCAGAACAGCTGCGTGCATGCGAATGCGGCCAACGAACGCTCGCCCCCCTTTGCCCACACATCAACCGTAAACGTATTCATACACCATACTTTCTGGGTTTTTGCCTTCCCCCCACTTCCCATATTTCCCCATCGTTTCTTGGGAATCGACGACTACTTGTGTTTTTGTGTTTTTCCCCCTCCTGAGAAGCGGAAGAAGCGAAGAGAACACGAAGCACACAAAAACGCGGCGTCGGGTTCGACTGCCTGGGGCCTCGCCTCGGGCGCCTCGGAGGCTCCCTCGGGGCCTCCAGTGAGCCGCCTCCTGGGACCCCTTGCGAGTCACCCGTCGATCTCATGGAGGCCTCATGGGCCGTCTTGAGCGCCCCCTGCTGGGGCCACCTCGGCCATCTTGGGCGTCCCTTGAGGCCAAAATGAGGTAGAACTGGAACAACGGACGATCCATGCAAACACGCATGGGTGGCCAAATGTACAAAAGCCCGTAAGGCATGAAGAGCTTTCCGATGCTGTCGCCAGAGACCTTAAGAGCTACACCACTCAGCTCTTGGGCCAGCCTTGATCCTTTCGTAATGCTTTCGGGTATTCGAGCCCTTGTGAATGTCTCTTGGGGCGTCGTCAGGCCCTTGGTAGACTCCTGGAGCTCTTGGGATTCTAGTGTCTACGTACGACCGTCTTTTGGGCTCAAGCCCCTTTGATCCCGACTGATTTGACAACGAAGAGAAGGATACACATGGCATGTTGCTGACATGCTCATTGGCTATCGACCGTGTTGCCTACCACGACGCCTAAGGATAATTGTCTTTCTTATCCAAAAAACGCGCACTGTCTGGCACTCTCTGAAACGGAGAGGGAACTGTCTGGCGCTGCCTGGCACTATCCGGAACGCACAATGCATTGCCTTGCGCTGTCCGGAAAACGTGCACTCCGGTACGAAACAATTATCCTGGCGAATGGCACAACCACATGAAGTTGTGGGAACCGCAGTTGTGAGCCCCGCCTTCGGTGGAGCTCCCCATGGGGCCACGAAGCGTGTGAGGGGTGTGCCGACATGGGCGGGGTGACGCATGCGAACCCTGCCACTGCCTTCGGTGGAGCTCCCCATGGGGCCACGAAGCGTGTGAGCGGTGTGCCGAAATGGGCGGGGGGACGCATGCGAACCCTGCCACTGGGGCATTCGGTGGAGCTCCCTATGAAGCGCGTGAGGGGGTGCTGCAATGGGCGGGGGGCGCATGCGATCCCTGCCACTAGGGCCTTGGGTGGTCCCTGCGGGGCCACGAAGCGTGTGAGGGGTGTGCCGACATGGGCGGGGGGACGCATGCGAACCCTGCCACTGCCTTCGGTGGAGCTCCCTATGGGGCCACGAAGCGTGTGAGGGGTGTGTCGAAATGGGCGTGGAGGCGCATGCGAACCCTGCCACTGGGGCCTTCGGTGGAGCCCTCTATGGGGCCACGAAGCGTGTGAGGGGTGTGCCAAAATAGGCGAGGGACGCATGCGAACCCTGCCACTGGGGCCTTCGGTGGATCTCCCTATGGGGCCACGAAGCGTGCGAAGGGTGTCGAAATTGGCGGGGGGATGCATGCGAACCCTGCCACTAGGGCATGTCGGTGGAGCTCCCTATGGGACAACGAAGTGTGTGAGGTGTGCCGACATGGGCGGGGGGACGCATGCAACTCCTGCCACTGGGGCCTTCGGTGGAGCTCCCGATGGGGCCACGAAGCGCGTGAGGGGTGTGCCGAAATGGGCGGGGGGACGCATGCGAACCCTGCCACTGGGGCCTTCGGTGGGGCTCCCTATAGGGCCACGAAGCGTGTGAGGGGTGTGCCGAAATGGAGCAGGATGGAGGATGGAGTCAGCACGATTGAGAGAAGGATTGAGGATGGAGGAGGAGAAACAGGAGGAGGAGGAGGAGGAGGAGGAGAGGAAGGAGAGCGCGGGGCGCTGTCTCTTCAAAACGAGGACCCAACACCACAACATGGTTGGGGAAAACTAGAACCACTCATGGCCCCGGCTTCCGACAAATTGCAGATCCGTCAACTCAACCACCTGGGGGTGAGCCGCGGAGCGTCCCGCGCGGGGGGCGTTCCGCAGGAGGGGAACGTAGAACGAGAACGGCGCCCATTGGCACCGTACCCCGTATCGCGTCGGTACTCGGGACTGTGCAGTGCCAAAAAAGAACGGGGTCGACGGGGCCAAACCGTGCCAGCGGGGCCGCACCTGTCGACCCCTCGAGAGACGCCCGCGCGGTGCAAAAGGCATCAGCGGAGCAAAGCTTGGACCCCTGGCGCGAGCGGACAAGGGAGGGCGTCGGCTCGGGCAGCTGACTCATGCAGCTGCCCGGTTCTCGCGGCCGGCTTGCGCAGCCGAAGACCGTACGTCCAGCATGCTGCCGCTGCTCGCCTTGCGAGGTCTGGACCCACGCACTCACTGCTGTTCACCTCGCCGCGCTGCCCAGCACGCGGATAGCGCAGAGAGCACAGGCGCCGCGACGGAACATGGGGGCTGTGCCTAACCAGCGGCGAGCTCTCCCTCCCTCCCTCCACTCCCTACACCACCACTACCCCACCCTGCTTGGCAGCTGCTGCCGCTGCCGTCGTTCAGGGTCGCTCGTGCGTCGCTGGAGCGGCTGGGCGGCCAAACAAGCTGGCCTGGAGTTAGGTCGGGCATGTCCCCCTACAGGCAGAGAGTGGAGCAGAAACAGAACATGGTCAAAGAAGTATACAACAGTCATCAACAAAAAACAGCCGAAAGGTCATTCCCTGATATTCGTTTCCCCCATTTTTGTATCTTCCTCCTGTAGAGGGGCACGCCCGACTCAAGCCTGGAGGGGCCAGAAGCCTACTCCGGCCGCGAGGGGACGCGCCGCTGCTCGCGCCACTCGTGGGGATGCGGCTGCTGCGCCCTGTCACCTGGCCCTGCCTGCCGGTGGAAGCCGCCGGGCTCCTGCCGCCAGGGGCAGTTTAAACGCACCGTGTGGCGCCTCTCTTGGCATCCTCGAGAAGGGCCCGCTGGGCAGGCTCGGAGCCGTCTGGGGTCTCTCTCTGTGGGCGCTCCCGGACCGCATGGGAGCCCCGTAGGAAGCCCTCGAGGGCTTCTTTGGGACGGCGATGGCCCTCTTGAATCGTCCTGGGGCGTCTCGGGGCCCTTCTGGGACTGTCTCTTGGACACTCTCGGCGCCCCCTCGGGGCATCCTGAGCCTCTCGTTGGGCTGTTTGGGTCCTTCGTGAGGCCCCCTTGCGCTCTATTGGAGGCCCTTTTGCGGTCTCCGTGTTCGTGGGACCTTGGTGGGCAGTCTTGGACCCTCTTGCTGGTGATGTTGTCAGTTTTGATTGCCCAAGGCCTCTTTTGGCACCTCTTGGAGCCTCTCTTGGAGCCCCTCTTGGAGCCCCTTTTGGAGCCTATCTTGGAGCCTATCTTGTTTTTTTTTGCGGGCCACTTGGAGCCTCTTAGGCCCACGATTAATCGTTTCGAATGCCACCCTCCTGAGCACCTCCTGGGTCTCGGAGCTTCCTTGGGCCATTTTGCGCGCGAGTATCGGCCCGAAAAGACACTTTGAGGAGTACCCCGAACGTTCCCCTGATCTGCGACCCGACCCCATTCCCTACCCATTCTTCGGCAGCGAGCCTTCGACGCTCACTTCGAGAAACTGGCTGCGGCTTCGGAAGCGACCAGGGGGTATGAACTGGACGGGCCCTGGAAAAATCTGTAAAAGTCGGATACAATCAAATCCGCTCAAAATCTGTCCCCGGATCTTTCCAAGGCCCTTCTGGTCAGCCCGAAAACGGCCCTTTGAGGCATATCCTCGGACCCAAAACCTCTAACCGTTTCCCGCCCTTTTGTGCTCGCCTTTAATGCTGGGCCACTTCAGATACCCAGCCAGCTCCAACGAAACACCCCAGCCCGCCCCCACATCACCCCTGGACCCGCATCCGATTCCTGAACATCGTGAAACCGATTCCGATCACCACTGGCGTTGCCTGGGCCCCACTGGCCGGGCTGCCCCCCTAGATGGGGATATGGGTTGTTCCTTTCGGGTCTCGAGCGGCAAATCCCCGACTTGGGTCGTGGGATGGCGGGGCTCGGGGTGGGAATCGGGTTGGGGATGGGGATTGGCTCAACGACGCTGGAAGTACTGGCGATATCGCGGGCGATGCCCTCGCGTTCCCCGGGTGCCCGCTGCAGCTGCTGCCGGGGGCCGCCCGGCGGAAGCGCGCCCCGTGTTCGGGGAGAGGCGCCCGCCTCGAGGCAGTGACGAACAGAGCGGGCACGCTGGCAGACTGGCACGTCGCATTCGGCGGCCAAGCTCGAGGCTCGAGGTTCGAGGCGCTCAAGCGTTGGCGTCGCTCCTCGGCGATCTCTCCAGCCTCGGACTGCGGTCCGTCGGCCGCGCACACCTGGGGCGTGCGAGAGAGGGCGGGCCGTTCCAGACGGCTCGGAAGTCCTCGGGCCTTCTGAGAAAAAACAGAAGTTTCGGATGTCAGCTTGTGATTAACAAATCCGCGGGGGCGTGCAGTGTAAAGAAACAGTTTCCCTGCTCGGACGAATCGCGGGGGGGCGCCCACCAAATTGAAACGCACGGCGGCGGCGCTGGTGATTAGCGCCGACACCAGGCCGACACCAAGAAGGCGACAGGCGCGACGCACGCGGCGCCGCTTCAGCGGAGGGGGACAGCAGCGCCTCCAATATAGCGGGGCGGTTGGGCCAAAACGAATACAGACAGGAAACAAAAAGGCGGGGGAAAGAGGCGCCTCGGCTGGCTGGCAGTGCCAACATGGCTACAAGCAAGAAGGAGAAGAAAGGGAAAGGAGCGAAATAAGCAGGCGGAAAGGGCTCCTGATGTTTTTTGTTCCCTCCATCCTCCCCTCCACTACAACATCCTACGACGACGACGACGACAAAACGACGACGACAGGACGACGGCGACGACGACGACGACGAGGACGAGGACGACAACGACGGCGACAGCGTCGGCGGACAACGACGACGCACTGCGGATGCTTCAGGGGGGGCGGGGTTGCTGTACATGCCCGCTGTCGTCGTCGACGAGGACGACGGCGACCACGACGAGAACGACGACGACGACGACGAGGGCGATGACGAGGACGAAGATGACGACGAGGAAGACGAGGACGAGGACGAGGACGAAGACGAGGACGACGAGGACAAGGACGATGACGAGGACGAGGACGAGAACGACGACGACGGACGACGACGCACTGCAGATGCCCAACAAGGGGGTGCTGCAATCGACGACACTGACGACGACGACGGCGACGCACTGCGGATACCATATGCAGGCTCGCTGCTTAGGCCCGCAAACGACGTCGACGAGTAGGCCCGCTGTAGTCGTCGACTGCGACGACGAGTACGCCCGGTATAATCGACGACGACGACGACGACGATGACAAGGACGGACGACGACGGCGACGGCGACGACGACGCACTGCGGATGCCCTACGGGGGGGGCGCTGCGGAGGCCCGCTGTAGTCGACGACGACAACGACGGCGGCGGCGACGACGCAGTGCGGATGCCGCATGGGGGGGGGGGGATGCTGCGTAGGCCCGCTGTAGTCGACAACGACGACGATGACGACTACGACGACGACGACGACGCCTGAGAAGGGGAACCAATTCGCCTCGATGTATGCGACCCCGATGGCAACTTCTATACGAAAGGCGACCGTTGAGGCTGTCATGCAGGGAGGTACATGATCATTTCGGCGGCGCCCGCGACGACCCCCTGGCGCGCGTGTTTAAAACATGGTTCGCGCCCCGCGGGGTCTATTCATCAGCGCACCAGGGGGGGGGCATCATCTGTTAATCACGAGCTGACATTACGCCGCCGGCACAAGCTGTTATTAAGCCCCGGAGACACAGAAAACTCCTCAAAGGCTGGGGGGCTTCTGAACAGCCCGGCCGCCTTCTGACAAGGCCTCCTCCTTTTCATTTCTACCCCTCGCTCGCCGCCGACGCATTATCATCTGGGACGCACGAGGACATTCTAGTGCTATGCGCCTCGGTTGGAGACGCGCGCCCGACCCGAACAGTAACACAAACCCCTGTGGTGTGTCGTCGCCCGAGCGGCATGGCCAGAAAGCGCCAGCCACTGAGCTTACGCAGCTAGGATTTCCGAGCGTAATTGTCGCCATTGCGTGGACGGCACGTACAGTCGGGGCGTTGACCTGATCGAGGAACCCCAAATAAGGAACGAGGCCCCTTTTCTCCATAAGTTAACCTTCGATGTCCTGTCGAAAACCTAAGGAAAACCCAAGGCAAGCTGTGAAACATTCAAGGAACACGGAGCCCCTCCCCAACGAAAAGGGTTCCTTCTTCAGGGCCCCGACTGTAAGTATGCTTGGATGGTGCCGATCATCCGCTGCTTGAGAAATATCATTGCTGGTCGGTCGTGACCCAGGCCACCCCTCTCTCACGTGCAGCGGTGACGGTCTTACGTGGGGGGAGGGCCTGAGCCCCCCCAAAACCTGCTGGTGCTCGCGCGCTTGCGATGTCGTTTTCAGCGCACCCCCGCCTCGACTTGCCTCAACCCGCCCAGGCGATACCGTGACCTGGGGCCCCAACCCCCACCCCCACCCCTTGGGTAACGACCGTGCCCCGAAATTATAGTAAACAGATCAAATGAAGTCGATTAGATTGCACACGCTCACACACACACACACACTCAGCAACACGGGACATAATACCAGGGGAC
>CAUYUJ010016088.1:194193-201693 GCA_963575745.1 Prorocentrum cordatum | reverse complement strand
CGAAAGAACCAACTGATGGCATCTGCGATGGTTGTGATGATGAGGATGTTAATGATGCACCCTCGAGTTGGCGACGACGCATGATGACGATGCTGCATCGCGATGTGATCTCACTACCGATATCTCTATCGATCTCACTCTCGATCTCACTAATCGATCCCACTCGGTCGATCTCACCTTCAATCTCACTACCGATCTCACTCAATCGATCTCACTATCGACCTCACGGCCAATCACAATATCTCGCCAAACACCACTGGGACACCGACGGGGCACCGACGGGACACCGACGGGACACCGACGGGACACCGACGGGACATCGACGGGGCACCGACGGGACACCGACGGGACACCGACGGGACATCGACGGGACACCGACGGGGCACCGACGGGACACCGACGGGGCACCGACGGGACACCGACGGGACATCGACGGGACACCGACGGGGCACCGACGGTGCATCGACGGGGCACCGACGGGACACCGACAGGACACCGACGGGACACCGACGGGACACCGACGGGACACCGACGGGACACCACGGCGGGACAACCGCACCAGCGCCGGACCACCTGGAGGGCGGACCGGTCAAGGGCTCCTCCTCCTCCTCCTCCTCCTCCTCCTCCTCCTCCTCCTCCTCCTCCTCCTCCTCCTCCTCCGCGTCCTCCTCCTCCTCCTCCTCCTCCTCCTCCCTAGCCACAGCGGAGTAATTCCTCTCGCCCGCCCACGCAGCTTCGCCTCGCCCGCACTTAGGTGGCAAATCATGGGAGCCTCTTTTAACACTTGTGGTCTTCGTCTTGTGCTACTCAGTGCTGTTTAGTGCGATTTGGCGTTGCTCAGCCCGACGTGCGGTCCACGCACTGGCGAATCATGTTGCGGCAACGCGCGAGCTTCGAGGCGCGGCGGCCGCACGAGTTTCGATGCGTGTCGTGCGTGCGGCGCACGCACGACACGAACCCGAAACCGAAACCGATTTCCTGGTGGGGGGCTCGCCGTTCCACTGCGATCTCACCCCCCAACCTCCGATCGAGTCATCGTCGTGGACGCCGGGTGCGGCCTGGCGGCCTCGACGGCGACGGCGACGGCGAAGAGCCGGTAACAGGTCGTTTCAATCGTCCACTTCCCAGCGGGGCGGTGCGACCCCCCCCACCAGGACATTGCCTAATCGCTTCGTCATATTACAGTAGGCTTAGCTCGGGCCTGTCCTCCTACAGGCGGATTTTGGACGAAAAATTTTAAAAAAATCAAAACAAAATCAAAAATACTCGAAAATACCCAAAAATTGTCAAACAATCGTCCACAGACTATTTTTTAAACTATTTTTGAATAGTCCCCCTGTAGAGGGACAGGCCCGACTTAACAGTAGGGGCCTGGCCATCAGAAACTTTCCAGACGAAACCCAGCCCTGAGACTCCAGGACCTCCACCGATTTTTGATGGCGTGCGAAGGCCACGCTTCCCATGGCAAGACCATCGAAACCAAGGATGACACCCAGGGCACCCTGCAGGCAAGCAGGGTGTTCCTTGGCATGGGCCTCCGCTGCAACAAGTCAGGAGGGCTCCCCGGAGCGAGGACTGAAGGGCGGGGCTCCGGGAGACAGGGCACGCGGGCAGCAGGGTCGCGCGGTGCGCGCACGAACACAGTGCCAGGGGGGCTGCCCTGTCGGACCCCGGAAGACAGAGGGCGGCCAGCGCAGGTAGCCAGGAGCGACGGGAAGCCCGAAGTGGACCCTCGAGCACGGCGGAAGCCCCGAGCGAGGAAGTGTGCCTCGGCGGCGCGCGCGAGCCGGTCCGACGGCGCCCTGGGCCACTCTTAACGGCCCGAGCTGGCCGAGCCTGGAAACGCTGGGCCCCGGGGGGGGGGAAAAAAAAAAAAAAAAAAAAAAAAAAAAAAACATGCTGCGCCGAGCTTGGGCTTCCGCCCCCGGCCCCCTCCGCCGAGCCTCCGGCGGAAGCGCCAGGCCCGCTCTGCCTCCGCCGCGCTCCGCAGGCCTCCGCCCAGGGGGCGAGGGGCAGCGCCGAAGGCCGGGCCCGCTCTGGAGCACGCCAGCCGGCCGGGCCTGTGGCGCCTCTCGCCTCCTGCCCTCCTCTGCCCTGAGCGGCAGCGACATGGGGGGGGGTGCCGGCCCAGGGGAGGGCGATGCCTCGCCGATGGATCGGCGAGAGGCCCTGGGCGGGGTGGGCGATTTCGGACCCCTATGGGCGATGTACACCCTGCGAAATGCTTTAGAAATCATGGGTTAAGAAATTCATAGTCTCAGAATTGGAATAAAAGCCCAGAATGTCTATTCAGATCTTGGGATTTACATTGAAACATCAAGAATAATCGAGACTCTGGCCGAAAACTCTGGTTTCCTTAAGCATCGCCTAGAGTGTATGGGCGACTGGGGGTCGAGGCTTCCCCCCCTGCGTGATTTTCGGGTCATGATTCGGGCCTCCAGCGGCCGGTCGGGCGAACCCCGCAACGTCCTCGGCGAGTCGCAGCCCGGTGGAGGGCCTCCTGGAGCTGGCGGAAGGCCCCCGAGAGCCAGCGGAGACGCCAGGAGACCTCGCACCTCGAACCTGAGCCTTTCCCACCCCGCTGGCGTTGCCCTTCGTATACTCCTCGCCCACAGGGGGGAGGGGGCACGCGGCTGGGGAGGTCGAGGGCCGCCTGGGGAGCGGCATCACCGCCCTGCGCTTCTCCAGCGCGGGGAAGCCGGGCGCAGAGCGGCTTCCGCCCAGCTTCCTGGGTCGACAGTCGTCGTCGGCGGCGGCGTCGTCCTCCTCCTCCTCCTCCTCCTCCTCCTCCTCCTCCTCTTCCTCCTCCTCCTCCTCCCTCCTCCTCCTCCTCCTCCTCCTCCTCCTCCTCCTCCTCCTCCTCCTCCTCCTCCTCCTCCTCCTCCTCCTCCTCCTCCTCCTCCTCCTCCTCCTCCTCCTCCTCCTCCTACTCCTCCGCCTCTTCCATCTGTTCCGCCTCCTCCCCTTCCACCACTAGCCCCTCCTCCTCATCACCCCCTTCATCTTGCTCTCTGCCTGGCCACGGGGAGTAAGTCCAACTTGGTCCTTCTTCATGCAAAGTACAGAAGCCTCTTGGGCACAGCAATGTAAACAACCTCCATCAGCGATGTACAGACGATTACGCTGCACGATGTTCAAACATCGGGCATCGGGCATCGGCCTGCATCATGCACCGCGTGGGTGCGGCAGGGTGGGGCCGAACCGCCTGACAGTTGCACGCAAAAGTGAAGTAATTACAACCACAGTGAGACAATGAAATCCTCATCACAATGTGGCAAAATGCTTGGCCGATATGACTGATATACATGACCTGTGCAAGAAGAAAACGCTGGCCAGCCGCTCATCGAGTGATGTCGCGAAATTGGGCAGACCCGGAGTCGGGAAACGGGAGCCTGTGCCGGAGAAGACGTCGGACGATGCTACATGCGTGAAGCCTGAACTGTCACACACACTGCACTCGAATGAAGCGGCCAGCGAAGGGTAACACGACGTTTCCTAGTGATCCCGATCGGCATATTGTATTACGACACTACACGCACTCGCACACGCACGCGCGCACGCGCACGCACACGCACACGCGCGCACGCACACGCGTTTTGGCGTTGCGGCCGCTCGCGGCGCCGCGGCGGAGTCAGGCAGGCGCGCCTTCCGAAAGTGCCGCCGCTCTGCCTCCGCCGTCCGCCTCCGCCTGCTGGCACCGCTCCTCCCCTTTTCTCCCCCTCCCGCGTCTCATCCCCCTCCTCCTCCTCCTCCTCCTCCTCCTCCTCCTCCTCCTCCTCCTCCTCCTCCTCATCATCATCATCATCATCATCATCATCATCATCATCATCATCATCATCATCATCATCATCATCATCATCATCATCATCATCATCATCATCATCATCCTCCCTCCTCCTCTGAGGAACGCTTGCTCAGCGTGCCTCCGAGGCGGCCCTGGCGCCGCGCCGTGCCCCGCAAGCTGCCGGCGCGCCGCTCCGCTCCGCGGGGCGGGAGGCTCCGGGACCTCGACGCCTCGAAATCTGGCCGTGGCTGGCGCGCCGCGCCGAGGCCCAGCGGGCCAGAAGCGGCGGCGCGACACGCCGAGTAAGAGCACTGTTCCCCTCGCTGCGGTCGGCAGGTTCAGGGATTGCCCCCTATGATGGTGAGCGGCGTTGGACTACTGGCTGGTATGGAGCAGCGCCGCCAGCCACCTTGCCTGATCACATCGCCCGCGACGGCGATCATTTTGTAGTTCTTCTCGCCACACGATCACCTTGGACGTGGTTGGCGCGTCGCGCCGACGCGCAGTGGGCCAGAAGCGGCGGCGCGACCAGCGGCACGACACGCCCACTTCCCATATTTTCCCAGATTTTTTGGGAAGTCGACAATTAATTGTGTCTGTGTGTTTTTTCCCCTCCTGAGAGTAAGAGTACCCGGTCGTACGCCTCCTGCACCTCCCCGCCGCCATTCACCCCCCGTGCCCCCCATGCTCCCGTCGCATCCTCCTCCCCAGGCATCCGACGTCGTGCTTCGGCGTGGCGTGGGCTCCCGGACCTCTCGACACATCGTCCCTGGGACCATATCGTTCGCCCTGGGCAGCTGTTAGATGGTCCGCGGGCCCGGAAGGAGCCCTCAGAGGCCAGACTTAGGGAATGGTCTGGCCGGCGGTCTGCTTTTTTTGTCAATGGCCTCGGATATACGGGCCCTCCTCAGAACACCGCCACAAGCGTCCTCATCGCCTCCTGCCGATGGCACGAGAGGACACAGAAGGCACCTGCAGCATGGCCGCCATGCGTGGCCAGGGCCAGCAGGGCCAAGCATGGTGACAAGCACTGCACGGTGGCAGAGGAGCACAGGACAGCATCAAACATAAACTCTCGGAGGTCCGCGTGGATATATTGGATCGGCGCTGGACCCCCGTCCAATGGCGCCTGGCGCACGGAGCGCGCCAGGGGCCGGCGCCGGAGGCGCCGCCAGGGGGGGGGGGGGGGACCTCTGACCATCTTTTAACCGATACCCATCCCCACCAGCGTGGACTTGGCCCCACTGGCCGATTTACCTCCCTAGATGGGGCTATAGGCCGTTCCCTTCGGGCTTCGAGGGGTGTATCCCCAACGGGGGGGGTAATTTGGTGGTGGTCTCGCAGGGGATGGGGATGGGGATGGGGATGGGGATCGCTTGAACGATACTGAGCCTGTGCGCCGAATCGAGACGTCCCCGCGGAGCTCCGAAGGCTTCTGCTTCTGCCGTGCCCCCTTCCCCTCGAGGCCGTGCACGGGCACCCTCTGCGGATGAGAACGCCGAGGCCCGGCCTGCCACCCCACCCCCCGCCGGGCAGCGCAGGTCCTCGGGAGCGGCGGCGGCGGCGGGGGCCGCCGCTCGTCCTGGCGGCCGCCCGCACCGCGGGGCCTCGTCCCGCGCCCGGGCTCATGCTGTAAGGAGCCCCGTGTCCGGACTCTGCACAGCCCGCGCACACCTCTGAAGGGAAGCAAACTCATATATGCATATAGATATATATATATATATAGAGAGAGAGAGAGAGAGAGAGACAGATGGCATAACAATATTAGTGTACATACATACACACGTCACCATATGCATTTACATGTACATAAACCTATGCAGACACATAAATGTAAACATATACATCTGCATATACATATACATATGCGCGTGTATATACATACATACATACATATAAATAGATATATATATATATATGTAAATATATATATATATATATATGCACATACATATACATATGCAAATACGTATACATGTGCAAATGCATAGATGTGTGTACGTATACACATACATATACATAAGCGTACGCATAGCAACAAACATATGCATACACATGGTTATAAGCAGTTGGATCTGCATACGCATGTACATATTGTATACGCATAAGCATAAATATGCACATATACAAATGCATGCACATAGACATGTGTATGTACATGTACAAAGACATGTGCACACACAGACATACACATCAGCATCTACATATACATACAGATATGCATGTATGCGCATAGTCATACAGATATACGCACGTATACATATACATATAATGGTATAGTTATGTATGCATGCATATACATGAGGTGTACGTGAAAGTATGTACATGTACGTATACCTATACATGTACATTACGTACATATGCATGTTCATATACAGTGACCTATATGCCTATATGTATATTTATACTTACACACATACAAATTTACACATATAGTCACGTAAAAGTACCATATCGGAGAAAACAAAATCCGATGTTGGTTGGGGCAATGGGGCTATAGGACTATAGTGCTATAGGGCTATGGGGCTAAAGGGCTGTATGGGCTGTAGGGGTATAAGGATATAGGACTATTGGGCTATTGGGCTATAGGGCTAGAGGACTATACGGCTATAGGGCTGTAGAGCTATAGGGCCATAGGGCTATAGAGCTATAGGGCTATAGGGCTATGGGGCTCTAGAGCTATAGGGCTCTAGGGCTCTAGGGCTATGGGGCCATAGAGCTATAGGGCTATAGGGCTATTGGGCTATAAGGCTATATGGGCTGTATGGGCTATTGGGCTATTAGGCTCTAGAGCTATAAGGCTATAAGGCTTTACGGCTATAGGGCACCCAGGCACCCCCGGGCACCTCCGGGCACCCCCGAGCACCCGGGCAGCCGGGCAACCACGGGCACCCGGGCACCACCGGGCACCCACGGGCACCCGGGCACTCGGCCACCCGGCCACTGGCCACCGAAATTCTGCCGCACAAATCCTAACCCTTTAGAATCCGCTCGGACCCCTACAGAGGCAAGCTCTGATTGGGGAACATACATATATATATATATATATATATATATATATATATATATATTCACGTAAAATACATACATCTACGTATGTATCTAAATGTGCATACCTATATCGATACATATATATATATGTATATATAGATGGCTTCGCCACCGTGCCGCAAGGCCCGAAGTGGCGTTTTCGGGCTCGCATGTGTCTTCTGTTCTCTGCACCCAGGACTCCCTGGGATGAAAGTCTTCCCAAAACAGGGACCCCAAATTCTCAAATCCCACGCATTCTTGGGCTGCCTCGTATGACTTTTCCAAAGGCTAGAGGGCCCCAAGACGGGCCAAGAGGTCTCCAGGAAGCGTCCAAGAGGGTCCAAGAGGCCTCCAAGACAGCCCAAGAGCGCTCCAAGACGCCCAAGATGGCCCCAAGACGGCCCAAGAGACCCCAAGGAAGCGCCAAGAGGACCCCCAAGAGGGCCCGACGGGGCAAAAATCATTGATGTTCCTTATGCATTTCTATGATTTTCGCGTTCTCGCTGTTTCGAGCTTCCGACGCTCCAAGATGGCCCCAGAGGCCCCAAGATCGCCCCAAGACGGCCCAAGAGGCCCCCAGGAGGGCCCCATGACGGTCCAAGAGGGTCCCAAAACGGCCCAAGAGGCGCCCAACATCGTCCAAGAGGGCCCCAAAACGGCCCCAAGAGGGACCCAAGAGGGGGAAC
>CAUYUJ010016088.1:179193-191693 GCA_963575745.1 Prorocentrum cordatum | reverse complement strand
GTTTCGGGAACGCGCCGGAACGTCGGGGACCCTCTGGGGCCGTCTTCGGGGTCTCGTGATCCTCCCAGGTCGTCTGGGGCTGCCCGAAAGGCCCGGGGTGGGCCAAATTCGTTAGGTGTGGGTGGGGGGGGCGTTTTTTCCAGGGTCCCCAGCGTTACAATCGATATGTTTGTATTATGAAGAGAGATATATATATATATATATATATATATATATATATATATATTCTCATACGCACCTCTCCGAGGGAGTAGAGCTCAGAGGCGATTAATGCGCACGTCGTCCGCGATTTGTCTGGCCGTTTCGCTCGGGACATCCTCGAAATTCTGAAAATCGGTGGCACCCCTCACGCAGATCGTGACGTCAGGGTCCAAAAACACATGGGAATTTCAACATGTTAACATAAAACCTTCAAAAACACATGGTAATTTCAGTAATGTTGACCCCGATTCTCAGAGAATGGCGGTTTCGCCTGAGACATCCTCCCAAAATCGAGCCCCAGACCCCTCCTCGGAGCCTTCTGGGGGCCTCCTGGAACCTCCTGGGGCCTCCTGGGGCTTTCTGGACCTTCTGGTACCCCAGACCCCGCCTCGGAGCCTCCTGGAGTTCTCCTGGGCGTGCTGAGGCCGCCTGGGGCCTCCTGGGGCTTCAGAACTACATGCACACACAGAGACACAAATCACGCCCAACACATCACACGCTAGACAAACATAACATACACACACACACACAACACCGACAACACACAAAAAGCACGCACCACACAAAGCACACATCACACACACACACACACACACACACACACACAACACTCACAATCCTGGGGCCTCCTGGAGCCTCTTCTGGTATCCAAGTCGGGCCTCCTGAGGCTTCCTGGGGGGCCCTGGTACACACATCGCAAGGTGTGGCAACCCCACTTGCGCTCGAGTGCGACTTCGCTGTTGCATGTCACTCCTGCTTCAAACGCCCCTTCAGCTTGTTGTATGAGCCTGGGCACACACGTGCCACTTGTGTGTATATATATATGTGTAGTTGTGTGTGTCTATACCGATATACATATATATATGTATATATATATATGTGTGTGTGTGTGTGCGTGAACATGTTCATGTGTAGATATTGGTAAATATACACACGTATATACACATTTATTTGTATAGCGCATTCTCTGAACAGTCACATGCCCGAGACCTCCCGCGAGGCAGGGCCGTTGATCGCAGGCTGCGGCACCCTGCCGTGGGCACCGCGAGAAGTGCCCCCGGGTCCCGTCGCGTCCTCTGCACCGAGGCCCGTGATCCTCTGCCCCAGAGGCCCAGGGCCCCAACTGCGAGGCTCCCCGGGGCTGCTCGCGGGACTCCTGGGGCGCGTCGCCTCGCTTTCCCACGGAGGACCCGAGGGCGCCACGACGGGCCAAGAGGGCTCCACGAGGCCCCCGAGACGGTCCAGGACGGCTCCGAGTCGGCCCAGCAGTGCACCGGGAAGCCCAAGATGCCCTCCAGAGTGACGTAGAGGCCGCCAAAATGTCCCAGAGGGCCTCAGGAGGATCCCCAAGAGGGCCCCTAAGAGGCCAAGGTCACGTAGTTTACATACGTTGTCGACAGACTGCGGCGCGCTCACGCTTTCGAGCTTCAGTGCCCTGAAGACGGCCCGCGAGACCCCCAAGCCCAAAGACGGCCCAAGAGGGCCCCAAGACGGGGCCCTAGAAGTCCCCAAGACTGCCTAAGAGGCAGCCAAGAGGCACCCCAACACGGCCCCAAGAGGGTCTCAGAAGGGGCCCCAATGAAAGGGAAACTCCAACTGGCCTTGGGAACCATTCTCTCAAAGGTGGACGCCCCCAAGAGCTCCCCAGAAGCGCTCCAGAGGCCCCAGGAGGCCCCTCAAGAAGCCTTCGACACGCCCACATTGCATTCGCATGCATATACACCTGCACAATCACATACACATACACCTAAACCTACACCTACAGATACACACGCACATACACATGCACCAGCGCATACCCATTCACGTACATCTACACAAACACAGGCACGTACATATACATATACGCAGACACGGACACGCACGTACAAATGCACATAGACCTACGCATGAGCATGCACCTACACTTACACATACACATACACGTGCACATACACATACACATATACACACATGCACATTCACATACGCATACACATACACATACACATACACACACACACACATAGACATACACATACACATGCATATGCACATGCACATGCACATGCACGTGCACATACATCTACAGCTGAACATACACATACACAAAATCATACACGTACGCATACACGTTCATGCACACGTACACATACACATACACGTGCACATACCCAAGTCCGAATATATATATATATATATATATAAATATATGTGTGTATAGACACATATGTGTATGTATGCGTACATGCACGCAAACCTACAACTACACATACCTGCATGCGTATTCATCTGCATGCGGTAGGTAAACATACCTACATACATACACCCATGGTTGCACGCTTACAGAAGACACAGATGTCATGGTTGCACGCTTACATACACTCATGGTTGCATGCATGTAGGTAAACGTACCTACATGCATCCACACACACACATAGACTGGCAGGTTCCAAGAAGTGCGGAAGCGACGCTCGAGCCGAAGCCCGAGGCTGTGATCGGCCGTGAAGCCAGAAACCTGGAAAACGAGCGCCAAAGCGAGAGCCCAGGGGGGCGACACACGGGGCGGCGGAAGGCAAGCAGGCGGCGAGAGGCACAAGAGCGGAGCAGCACAGCAGAGACGAGACAAAGAGGCAGCACGTGGCTCTCTGAAAGAAACGCCTGGTGAAAATAGGTAGCTAACCCGGCGAGGGGCCCCGCCCTGTGCAGCGGCGAGCAGCACAGGAGAGGACCCTCTCCGCGAAAAAAGCAGCGCGCCGCGACGGGGACGGAGCCCCGGGGCAGTGCGGGCGGGGGAGGCGGGCGGGCGCGGCGCCTGGGCACCCTCGGCGGTGCGCGGTGCAGCTGCCGAGAGGCGGGCGGAGCTCCCTGCGAGACACGACACGACACGAGAAGGTCGGGGGAGGAGGGAGGAGGAGGAGGAGGAGGAGGAGGAGGAGGAGGAGGAGGAGGAGGAGGAGGAGGAAGGAGGAGAGGAGGAGGGAGGAGAGGAGGGAGGAGGAGGGAGGAGGAGGGAGGAGGAGGAGGAGGAGGAGGAAGGAGGCGCGGAGCCGCCACGCGGGCCCTGCCGCTGGGGCCTCCGGTGGAGCTGCCCCATGGGGCGGGTGCGCCACGCGAGCTGTGCCACTAAGGCCGAAGGCAGGACCCCCCCACTGACTACCTACCAGACCACCCCAACCCAACCCGAAGAAATGGGTTGGGGGGGGTAAGGGTTCCACGCGTGTTTTTGTCGATGTTTCCCGACCCCCCCCCCCACTAGAAATCGAGGCTAAATCTGAGCCTTCGGGTTGGGTTGGGGTGGTTTTGGTTTGGTGGGTGGTGACCCACGGGGGCCGTGAGACGTGCGGGGGGCAGCCGAACCGACTTCCCTGTGGGCTCACGAAACGTGCGAAGAGCGCAACCCGGCGGAAGCGGGTCGGCTGTGCGAGCTGTGACACTGGGGCCGGCGGTCGGGCGAACGCGGAGGATCACGAAGATTTGGGGCTCACCTGGGCCAGGGTTCCAAGTCTAGCCAAAATCGGCGCGTTCCCCGAAAATGCCGACCACAGCGCCCCCAACGTGGTGAAAATCCACCGATGTTTCGACCAGCGCCCAACATGCCAAGCGCCGGTATATTGCTGGTCGCTTGCGAACCATCCCACACGCTTTGAGACAGAACAGTGCCTGCGGTCAGACGTTTTTCCCGTTGCAGCCCGCGACCGGTCCACGTCGTACGCGTGGTCTCACGCGGACGCGCAAGCGTTTCGAACGCTCTGGGTTTCTGCGCATTGGAGGGCGATTGCAGTTATCCTTTCTGTTGGGAGTGGCGTTCGCTCAGCCCCAGCCCAGGCGCCCTCTCACCTGCAGCTGGGGGGACATGCATGCACTTTGTAAGCATGCACGTCAAATATCATACGCACGTTGTTAGTAGTGCATTACACACATATGCATGTGAGAGGAGGAGCGGATCCGAGATACGAAAACCTCGGCAAAGGCAACACAATGCAAAGGCAGAACGAGGAGGCAGAGCGGGCGACGGGCGACGGGCAACCCAGTCACCGGCACATGGAATCGATACCCCTCAACCCAACGAACCGGCGCTTGGTCGACAGCTTCTGGTTGGGGAACATGTCACGCACGGCCCACGCGGCTTCCTGTAGATTCCAAACGTCGTTGCCCACTCGTCACGTGCTCATGCTCATCCACGTTGGCCTCAGCTTCCAGCTCGGAGCGCCTCCCGGCTGCGCCTCCCCCCGCTCCCCCCCCTTCTCCTCCTAACTAATCAGGTGCCGCCCTCCCCGCAAACAGGTCCGTGCCCAGGTCCCTCTCCCCTCCGCTCCGCGTGGCGCTCGGGAGCTCCTCCGCAGCGTGCCGCGGCGGCGACCCCGGCGACACGCCGTGCCCCATCGAGCGGACGGCGGCCCGCTCCGCCCCGCGGGGCGGGAGGCTGGGCGCTGGGCGAGGCGCGGGGCGCCGACCCCCTGGGAATCGTCGGGAAGGGGCTCGCGCGTCGCACCGACAGCGTGGTGGGCCAGGACTGGCGGCGCGACACACGAAGGACGGGCTCCTGACTGTCACATAGCACCGTTGGGACACGGCTCCCTGTCCTGCCCCCGGCGGGGGCTGGCTCCTCCACGGTGGCCGCCAGCTCCTCCACAACGCTGTCGGCGAAGGAGGGCAGCCAGGCATCTATGACGAGGTCCGCCAGGAGCTCTATGGAGAGGGCCTCGGGCACGGGTGCAAGAAGGAGCAGGGAGAGAGAGGAACGGGCAAGCTAGGTGCGCTCGCGCCTTATCTGACATTCTGTCCATCCCTCCAATCCCTTCCCTTTTGCCCTGATGTTTCTGTATCCGCGGACGCGTGTCATAGCCGCCCTGCATCTCCAGCCAAAAGACCACATCGTGTCATGCGCAATCGGAAAAACGGGAGCTGCGTGCACAGGAGGAGGAGGAGGAGGAGGAGGAGGAGGAGGTGTGGCAGGTGAGCAGGAGGATGAGCGAGAGGAAAAGGACTAGGACGAACAGCAGCAAGACCTGGAGTGGAAGGAGCGGGAGGAACAGGAGGACCGGGGGAAGGCGGAGGAGGCGAAATGCGGGGGGCGACAGCAATGAAGAAAGACTCGGATCCAGAAAGTGGCCCGCGCTGGGGCAGAGCGCCATTCTGAACGACGGGAGCAAAGCGCAGATCCGAAAGTAAGGCCACACGCTTCAATGGGATGCCCATTTTGAAACACCGAAAGCAATAGGATCGCTAAGAATTCAAAATGAGACTCCTTAAACAAAAACGCTTGACACCCTGCGTAAATGACAGCACGCGGCGGATAGCGCCGGGTATCTTCCGGACGGGATCAGGAAAAAGAAGCGAAGAGTACTCATAGTGTTGAAATGTACAACTGCTCGAAGACACGGGATGCAAATTCACGGGAGGGAGGAGGAGGAGGAGGAGGAGGAGGAGGACCAGTGTAAACCCAAGAGTCACAAACGATGTTGGAATAAACCCTCCTCCCAAGCTCCCTCTTCATAGGTCCCTACAACGGTTCAGTTCCACAGAGGGACCTGCCTCGTTGGAAGACAACCGTTTGAAGACCCTGAAGCTTGTCAAAACATGATTCTTGGTATTCCAACGCCACGGATGAACGTGACTGCTGCGTCTTGACGATCCTCGATCGTGCCAGAACGCCATTCCTGGGATCTCAACTCCGCGAATCATCGTAACTGTTGCGCCCTCAAAACCGTGAATCCTTCCAAAACACCATTTCTGGTACGTCCATCATGAGAACCCGTAAAACTCTTGCAATTGTGCAACAAGAATGCGTGCGGCGCTAAGGCGAGAGCCACATTTTGAAAAGGAACCGCCCTCAATCGGTGAAACCCTTGCAAAGTCTCAAAACGAATGTGCGCGGCGCTAAGGCGATAGCAACATTTTGAAAAAGACCCGCCCTCAATCCGTGAAACTCGTGCAATTGTTTAAAACGAATGTGCGCGGCGCTTCGGCGAGAGCCACATTTAGAAAACCACCCGGCCTCAATCCGTGAAACTCCGGCGCTAAGGCGAGAGCCACATTTTGAAAACCACCCGCCTTCAATCCGTGAAACTCTTGACAATGGTGAAGGCTTCAGGGTCGTAGATGCTGAAGAAGTCTCAGGCGAAACGCCCGCCCCGCCCTAAAAGCTGGGCTCGGGATGCGACAGGGAAAGTTGTTGATAAGGCGGAGGAGGAGGAGGAGGAGAAACAGCAGCAGGAGGAGCAGGTGGCCAGGAAAAGGCACGCAGGAGAGTGGGGGGAAGAGCGCGGCAGGGGGAGCTGACGGGAGTCATCGACCGAACGGAGCCTGCAGAGGAAACCGCATGGTAGCTGCACCTCGCTGGGCCAGGCGAAGGCTGGCAGGTGAAGCGCCGCCAGCGCAAGTGCAAGTGAGCTACGGATGGGTGCAGCCGCAGGACAAGGACTAAAAAGCGAAGATGAGCTGGTGGCGGCGAAAACGAGCGCCTCAACCTCCTTCCCCTCCCCCGTTCCTCCCTCTCCCTCTCCTCTGCCCAACCACCGCCTGCTCCCCAAGCAAAACAATGAGATGCAGAGGGCGCAGAAGAATATGAAGAAGCGGAAACAGAAGAGGAAGAGGAGAAGAATAAGAGGACAAGGGATAGGAAACACACAAGACTGACAACGATGGGAGCAAGGAGACGAAGCTGGGAGCACACACACACACACACAACCAGCAGAAGGACTAAAAAACCACGATGTGCTTTGACACAAGGCGGAAGTGATCAGCAGGAGGACAATACGGAGCCGCAGGAGGGCAAGGGGGGCCCTGATGAACACGGATCCTGGGCCCAGGGGCCTCCCCCGAGGACCACCTCCCAGACGGCGTGCGTTGCAGGCACCGTGGCGAGGAGAGGGGCTCCGGGAGGCGGACCAAGGCCAGGCGCCCCGGGATCGCTCTCCCGCCGGGGCCCCCCCTGCTCCACGGCGGGACGGAAGGGGGGGGGCCTCGCGGCGGCGCGAGCCCGACCTCTGGAAGAGAAGGGGCCGAGGGTGGGGAAGCGAAGAACATATACCACTGCCGCGAATCACTCCCCCAGACCTCTCCCGGGTGCGTTCTGTGGACAGCACCGGCGGCGCCCACAGGGGAACGGCGCGACGTTCTGAGAGGGCGGGGCGGCCTCTCAGAAGGCAGGGGCCTTCTCAGAAGGGACCGGGGCCTTCCAAAAGAGGCCTCGCTTAGAAGCAAAGAGGGTCTCCAAGAAGGCGCCTGCCTTCTTGGAAGCGCCGCCGCCTTCTGAGGAAGCCACCGCCCTCGCGCCACCCCCCCCTGGGCGCTGTCAACGAGACATCGAGACGATCCAGCCGTGGCGGTGAGGGCCCCCTGGAGGGAAGGGCATCGGTATCGGTATCAGTACATATATCCCCCGCGATTGCGGATAAGCGTGAGGGGGCGGGCGCGGGCGACGCGGGCGTCGAGCCGGCGGACCGCCGCAGGCGCCGAAATTTTGGCTTGTTCTGTGAACGTAGTTTGGGTCGCGGGTGGGTCGCGGGCGTTCCACCTCCACCTGGAAAAAATCAAAAAACAGCCCGCCGCAGGCGCCGAATATGTTTGATTTGTACATTGAACGCGGTTTGGGTCGCAGGTGGGTCGCAGGTTCTCCACCTGGAACGAATGCAAAAAAAAACCGCCGCAGGCGCCGAATTGTCGGCTTGTTCAGTGAACGTAGTTTGGGTCGCGGGTGGGTCGCGAGCTCTCCACCTCCACCTGAAAGGAATCCAAAAACAGCCCGCCGCAGGCGCCGAAAAATGTTGATTTGTATACTGAACGCGGTTTGGGTCGCGGGTGGGTCGCAGGTTCCTGGAACGAATGCAAAAGAAGCCCGCCGCAGGCGCCGAAAATTCTGGGTGGGTCGCGGGGTGGGTCGCGGGTGGGTCGCGGGTGGGTGGCGATGGGTCGCGGGTGGGTGGCGAGTGTGTCGCGGGTGGGTCGCGGGGTGGGTCGCGGGTGGGTCGCGGGTGGGTCGCCGGTGGGTCGCGGGTGGGTCGCCGGGGGCGTCTTGGGGTGGATCGCGGGCGGGTCGTCGGGGTGGTCGCGGGTGGGTCGCGGGTGGGTCGCGGGTGGGTCGCGGGTGGGTCGCGGGTGGGTCGCGGGGTCGGTCGCGGGTGGGTCGCGGGTGGGTCGCGGGGTGGGTCGCGGGTGGGTCGCGGGTGGGTCGTGGGTGGGATGACGACAACAAACAACAAACAGCAGCAACAACAACAACAACAACAACAGCAACAACAACAACAACAACAACAAGACTCCGCATCGCGGAATTCCACTTCAGCCACGCACCCAGGGACAGTGAATGACCGTTCGGTTCAGCCCCCTCTCTCTGATGTCTTTCTCCTCGGAGCCTCTGGACCAAAATTTGCTCAAAACCAAATCCCCGGACCCCTCTCACCGCGGTGCGAGACCACCCCTTGCGCCCCCCCTGTGACGTCGAGAAAGCGCCACGCCTGCGCATCCCTGCGACATATGCGCGTATACAGACCGCGGTGAGAGACCACCCCTGCGCCCCGCCTCTGACGCCGAAAAAGTGCCACGCCTGCTAGGCCCTGCTACATTGGCGCGTATAGAGACCGCGATAAGAGACCAGCCCCTGCGCCCCCCCTCTGACGTCGAGAAAGTGCCACGCCTGCTAGGCCCTGCGGCATTGGCGCGTATAGAAACCGCGGTGAGGGACCACCCCCTGCACTTCCCCCTGCGACGTCGAGAAAGTGCCACGCCTGCCACGTCCCGCAACCCTGGGACGGACAGAGACCGCGGTGAGGGACCACCCCCTGCGCACCCCCTGCGACGTCGAGAAAGTGCCACGCCTGCCACGCCCCGCGACCCTGGGACGGATAGAGACCGCGGTGAGGGACCACCCCCTGCGCATCCCCTTCTGGTGTGGAGAAAGTGCCACGTGCCGTGCATGCGTTGCGCTCGGGCGAGGCGAGGGAGGAGGAGTGGAAGAGGGAGGTGTGTGGTGGGAGGACACGCGGGTGCGACGCGGCAGAGAAGGAAACCAGAACCCCACGAAACATGTGGGGAAAAACAAAACAAAATTAACCTGGCGACAGACCCAACTATATGCACTTGACAATACTGCGCTTGTAAATACAATCACCGGTCGAGCTCTGTATGGGGCCACGAAAAGTGTGAGGGTGCGCCGAAATTGGTGGCGCGGACACATGTGGACACCGCCGTTGGGGCCTTCGGTGGAGCTCCTCCCTATGGGGCCACGAAACGTGTGAGGAGTGCGCCGACATGGGTGGCGCGGACGCATGTGGACACCGTCGTGGGAGCCTTCGGTGGAGCTCCCTATTGGGCCACGAAGCTTGCGAGGGGTGTGCCGACATGGGTGGCGCACACGCATGTGGGCACCGCCGCTGGGGCCTTCGGTGGAGCTCCCTCTGGGGCCACGAAACCTGTGACGGGTGCGCCGACATGGGTGGCGCGGACGCATGTGGACACCGCCGGCGGGGGCCTTCGGTTGAGCTCCTCATGGTTCCACGAAACGTGCGAGGGGTGTGCCGAAATAGGTGGCGCAAACGCATGTGGACACCGCCAATGGGGCCTTCGGTGGAGCTCCCTATGGGGCCACGAAACCTGCGACGGGTGCGCCGACATGGATGGCGCGGACGCATGTGGACACCGCTATTGGGGCCTTCGGTGGGGCTTCCTATGGTTCCACGAAACGTGTGAGGGGTGCGCCGAAATTGATGGCGCGGACGCATGTGGACACCGCCACGGGGGCCTTCGGTGGAGCTGTCTAGGGGGGCACGAACCGTGTGAGTGGTGCGCCGAAATTTCTCGCGCGGACGCATGTGGACATCGCCGGTGGGGGCCTTCGGTGGAGCTCCTATGGGGACACGAAACGTGTGAGGGGGGCACCAAAATGGATGGCGCGGACGCGTGTGGGCACCGCCACTGGGGCCTTCGGTGGAGCTCCTCTGGGGCCACGAAACGTGTGAGGGGCGCGCCGACATGGGTGGCGCGGACGCATGTGGACACCGCCACTGGGGCCTTCGGTGGAGTTCCTCATGGTTCCACGAGACGTGCGAAGGGTGTGCCGAAATGGGTGGCGCACACGCATGTGGACACCGCCACTGCGGCCTTCGGTGGAGCTCCTTATGGTTCCACGAAACGTGTGAGGGGGGCGCCGAAATGGTGGCGCGGACACATGTGAACACCGCCGTTGGAGCCTTCGGTGGAGCTCCCCGTGGGGCCACGAAACCTGTGACGGGTGCACCGACATGGGTGGCGCGGACGCATGTGGACACCGCCACTGTAGCAGGTTGAGCTCCTATGGGGCCACGAAACGTGCGATGGGTGTGCCGAAATGGGTGGCGCACACGCATGTGGACACCGCCACTGGGGTCTTCGGTGGAGCTCCATATGGGTCACGAAACGTGTGAGGGGTATGGGGCTACGAAACGTGTGAGGGGTGTGCCGAAATGGGTGGCGCACACGCATGTGGACACCGCCACTGGGGCCTTCGGTGGAGCTCCTGTGGGGCCACGAAACGTGTGAGGGGTGCGCGGACATGGATGGCGCGGACGCATGTGGACACCGCCACTGGGGCCTTCGGTGAAGCTCCCTATGGGCCACGAAACGTGTGAGGGGTGCGCCGAAATTGATGGCGCGGACGCATGTGGACACCGCCACTGGGGCCTTCGGTGGAGCTCCCTCTGGGGCGACGAAACGCTTGAAGGGTGAGCCGAAATTGGTGGCGCGGACGCATGTGGCCACCGCCATTGGGGCATTCGGTGGAGCCCCTATAGGGGTCACGTAACGCGTGAGGGATGTGTAGGAATGGACATGCGGAAGGCAGAAGCAAGGAGGGGGGAGGGAGGAGGAAGGAGGAGGGGGAGGAGGAGAGGAGAGGAGAGGAACGCGGGGCACCGTTTCTTCAAAACGATGGCCCAACACCACAGGATGGTTGGGAACAAAACAAAATGAGCCTGGCGAGGGGCCCAACCATATGCAATTGAGAATACTGCAGTTGTGAATACAGTCATCGGTGGAGCTCTGTATGGGGCCACGAAACGTGTGAGGTGTGCGCCGAAATTGGTGGCGCGGCCACATGTGAACACCGCCGTTGGAGCCTTCGGTGTAGCTCCCTGTGGGGCCACGAAACATGTGAGGGGTGCGCCGGAATGAGTGGCGCGGACGCATGTGGGCACCGTCGTGGGGGCCTTCGGTGGAGCTCCCTATTGGGCCACGAAACCTGCGAAGGGTGTGCCGAAATAGGTGGCGCAGACGCATGTGGACACCGCCACTGGGGCCTTCGGTGGAGCTCCCTATGGGGCCACGAAACCTGTGACGGGTGCGCCGACATGGGTGGCGCGGGCGCATGTGGACACCGCCACTGGAGCCTTCGGTGGAGCTCCCTCAGTTCCACGAAACGTGCGCGGGGCGCACCGACATTTATGGCGCGGACGCATGTGGACACCGCCACTGGGGCCTTCGGTGGAGCTCTCTATGGGGGCACGGATCGTGTAAGGGATGCGCCGAAATGGGTGGCGCACACGCATGTGGACACCGCCATTGGGGCCTTCGGTTAAGCTCCATATAGGCCCACGGAACTTGTGAGGGGTGCGCCGAAATGGATGACGCGGACGCATGTGGACACCGCCGTTGGGGCCTTCGGTGGAGCTCCTATGGGGCCACGAAACGTGTGAGGGGGGCGCCGAAATGGGTGGCGCGGACGCATGTGGACACCGCCACTGGGGCCTTCGGTGGAGCTCTATAGGGGCCACGAAACGTGTGAGGGGTGCGCCGAAATGGGTGGCGCGGACGCATGTGGACACCGCCGTTGGGGCCTTCGGTGGAGCTCCCTGTGGGGCCACGAAACTTGTGAGGGGTGCGTCGAAAACGATGGCGCGGACGCATGTGTACACCGCCACTGGGGCATTCGGTGGAGCTCCCTATGGACCACGAAACGTGTGATGGGTGCGCCGAAATGGATGGCGCGGACGCATGTGGACACCGCCACTGGGGCCTTCGGTGGAGCTCCATATGGGCCCACGAAGCATGTGAGGGGTGAGCCGAAATGGGTGGCGCGGACGCATGTGGACACCGCCATTCGGGCATTCGGTGGAGCTCCTATGGGGTCACGAAACGCGACAGGGTGTGTAAGGAGGAGGGGGAGGAGGAGGAGACGAGGAGAGGAGAGGAACGCGGGGCACCGTCTCTTCAAAACGAGGACCCAACACCACAGGATGGTTGGGAACAAAACAACAAACAACAAACAACTCCGACAGCTCCGCCCGCCCGGGGACCCCGCGAGAGCCGCGCCGCGCCGCGCCTCCCGCCAGCCCGCGGGGAAG